>PVJA010035883.1:0-21444 GCA_004027025.1 Myocastor coypus | reverse complement strand
AAGAAGTTTTGCGCCCTAGAGCTGCATAGTCTCTAGCATCCTCGAAAGCTAAGCCCCACATTAGAACACTAGGCCCAAGTGCGTGAGGCAAAACAACTTTGAAGAAGATAATCACAGTTAATTCACACTTCCTTTTTTGTTGCCACCTTAATCTAAAAAACAGAAAACAAATTTATGTTATTTCTCGGTAAGTACTGAGTAAGCATAAACCACATACATTATCAAACAGCATATTTTGAAAGAATTTATCACCTCTCATTTGCTCATTTATTTCACTCCAAACTTCCCTTTTACTTAAGCACATAATTCCCTTTCCTTATAAAAATTAAAACAAAAATTAAAATTAAAAAAAATTCTCAATGTGCTTCAGTTTCCTTACTGTGTAAGAATCATCAACGGCTGTACAAACATGTCTCGTGGGTCACCACCGACCCACTGTCACTGAAGCAAAACTGGTATTACATCCTGTAATGCTGCCAACAGCACTACTGCAAACAGAGAGGTAAGTTACAGTTCAGAGTCAAACAGCTATGTTATCCTAAAATTTGTGTGACTTTAAATGAAATTGATTGGGCATTTTAAAAGCTTTTAAAATAAAGGAATGAAAATATTAGTGTATTTTTCTAACTTCGTTCAAATGAAACTTTAAGGGATGCTGAAGGATAGCTTCTTCAGAACATTTAAGGTCAGAAATAAAGCACAGCACCTACAAAATTTGAAAAAGTGAATTACTTGAAGGTTTCTAACAGCAATAATGGATACTAGTGAGAAATAGTGCTAAAAGCAAGTATATTTATTTTAAAAATAAAGCCATGAATCTTGATATTTTCATATTTTCTTACACTTACAAGGTTTTATGCTTATCTTATGAAGATCTTACAATGTCCTGAGCCTACAGGCTTCATATTAAGGCTGCACCAATATGTTGTCAATTTTTTTAACCTTAAGAATTTTCCTGTGCTGTATTTTAAGAAATAGTAAGCAGCAATGTGAGAGAAAACATAGCAGAGCAAACTGGGAAATTCAAAAAAAGAAACAAGTAGATGAAAAAAAGTAATCATAACTTCATAAAAGCCACCCACTAACAGGTGAAAATTCAGCCTAAAGTGATCCAGATTGATCACTGATTCAAGGAAGTGGTAAGAAAAGCCAAGTAATGAATCTTAAGAGATCAATTTTCAACTTTATAGGGTGGTAAATAATCCCTCTGAGTAGAGATTACCAATATTATCACTTATGGTTTGCTGTAGTACAACGATGTATGAAAGTCTATTTGCAAAACAGCATACCATAATTTATTAGATGTTTTCACTGTTTCTGGAAGCAGTGTCTTCACTGGTTGGAAGAACTAGAGGGATGACAACTAGTTAGCTTTTGAAATTTCTGGTGCAAAAAATTAATTAATTAATTAATTAATTAAAAAATTAAAATTTCTGGTGCACACTAAAAAGGTTTCATGAGACACTAAGTGCCATGCATTAGGCTTTTCTCACATAAATATAGGATCTGAAGTATAAATTATCAACACTATACTGTTTCATTACATGAATCTTATGAAACCTACGGTACTAAAGCTTCATACTGACTGTAATGTAAACAAGGAACAGATTCACATACTTTTAATTTTGAAAACTTCTGAATTCAAAAAAAGGAGTCAAAGATTTCTAGAACCTATGGGACTATTTTATTTATAAAAATGTAAAATTATAAATTGATTTCTAACATAAAGCACTGTAGACACAACTAAGTTAAAGATAAGACAATGTTTTGCTAGGCTACCAAAAAAATACTTGTCTATTATTGATGGCATCAATTAAGAATTGTTTATTTATACCTAAATGGTTTATTCCTCACAAAAATATAGAGCTAAGCTGAAATAAAAATATCCTCAAATTCCTAAATACTGAACATAAGAACCTATGATTGAAGCATTTATTTATAGACAGATGTTATATCTCTGGTTACATCCTTAGCTAGAATCCATTTAATCATGCCCATTTAAAAATATATTAGCTGTATGCCTGTTATTCGCCATTTATGGTCCACTTTAAATGTTTTGTAAAAATATTCTGTAGCAAATCTAATTACAATTTACTGTGTGATCTTGGGAAACATTTTTAAACTTATGTTTAAAAATCTTTTGTTTCAGAACATTTAGAATTTAAGATCCTACATTTTCACACATTTGCATTACATTTGTTTCACACTCTGCCCTACAAATTCCTAATTTCATTCAGGTAGCTTTATTAGGTAAATAATGCTCTAGCCTCCTAACCTTATTAGCCTAGCAAAAGCCGCAAACTGTGAACTATTTCTGGCACAGAACTTTTCTTTCTTACCAACTTCGTAAGACTCTTGCAAATTGTTCCATGAATAGCATTTAACTCTGAGACCAGAAGTCTAGTCACATAAATATTCAAGCTCTCTATTTAAATCCTAAAAAAAAAATTCACCATTTCAAAACTCTTTCCAAAGAATATTTATATAAGACACTGCTCCAGTAAAATTGTCGGGTATGCTAATAACTTAATTATTACCTGAATCAACACCATTCTCTCATTGCCCTTAGTCCATTTATCAATACAAAACATGAACACATAATTCTCTTAAGAATCTTTATTGATTTTTTTTAACAATTCAGTTTGTTGGATCTCCGTGCAGTTTATAAAAACAAAAAAAATTCAATAGTTTCATATAAACTGCAATCAAAAAAGTAGTTTACTTTTTCAATGAAGTAATATGAACTTGCCAGTGATTTTTTGTAATATGCAGAACAGTAAAATGTAAGCATGCTCTCGCATGCAGAAGCTCCTGTGTACTATGGAGTTATTTTTAGAGCTTGCTACAGTCTGCAGGCAGCTTATGGGATGCAATTATTTTCTTCACAATTTTAGGTACATGAGAATAAAACTGATATCTTTGAATAAAATACTTTTCTCAAAAAAGTTGAGGCAGTTTTTGTTGAATGCTATCTGTACGGGTAACACGTGCTACACCTTGAAATTGTACTAGGAGAGACAAGACGGCAAGGAGTCCACGGTCATGCAGCAACTTGAAAGGCTCTCCACACGTGTTGAGGAGCTCCAAGCAAACAGGAAGGCAAAACACTGCACAGCTGTTCATTGTTTTGCATTAACCGAACACACCAAGAAACTTGACATAACAAGAAAGCAAACCCTCTTCACTGCTTTTCAAGTCAGTGGTGTTTGCAGTGGAGAGTGGAAGTGGAGCAAACCTAGTATGGATTAAAGCTTAAGTCTACACCTCATGCAGAGCAGTCCTTGTTCCTGTCCTCTAATGCTTCTCAGACATCTGAATTGGAACTGAGGTTTGTTAACCTGGGGTCTGCGTTGATTTCGTATCTGTAATGATACCCTTCCATGTGATCCCTGCAGGCATCTCGGATGTTGTGCATCCACTTCTTTATGCCTTTACGGTTCAAATACAAAACAAGGAGGAAAATTGCGCCTATCAGGGCTAAAACAATACCCAGGAAAACATAAGAAGTCTGTAGGGAAGGAGGCAGGATAGGATCACACTCCAGGTCCGAGACGCTGAGCTCCACAAGGACCTGATTTCTCATTTTTTCCGGGAACGCACAGGTAAGCCTGGCTTTGCCCTCCACTATCTCGGTCTCCCTGAGCCAGGTCACCATGTCCACCATGTGACAATCGCAAACCCAGGGATTGTTGTCCAGAAATACCTTGACGTGCTCCAAGCCTTGCCACTCCACCAGGGTGCCGTTATGAAGGACTTTGAGCGCATTGTCTTCTAGGTGGAGGCGTTCTAGGTGAGTAAGGTTGCGGAAGGATAGGTAGGTCAAGCTCACCAGGGAATTGTTACGCAGGTCCAGGTGCGTGAGGGCAGGCAGTTGGGACAGTGCATCTCTGGGCAGGTACAGCAAGTGGTTGCTGGCCAGCTGCAGGCGCCGGAGCCCCTGCAGCGCATGCCCAGCCCGCAGTGCGGCCCCCACCATGCCCTCCACACTTTGGTTCTGTTTCTGTTTCTGGCCTTGGCCCTGGCCCGGAGGGGGCGGCTCGATGATGTGGTTCAGGATCAGTTCCAACAAGGGGCTGGGGGCCGAGGCGCTGGCATTGATGGCTGAGAAGGCAAACGGGCTGAGGTGCGCCAGCGGGTTGTGGCTGAGGTCCAGCTGCTGCAGGCCGGGCAGGTCCTCGAAGGCACCGGCGTGCACCTCCCTCAGGCGGCTGCCACTGAGGTTGAGGGCTGCCAATTCGGCTAGGGGCGGGCGGCGGGCGAAGGCGCCGGCGGGGAGCACGGCCAGCTGGTTGCCGGTGAGGAAGAGGGTGCGCGTGTAGAGCGGCAGGTCGGCGGGCACCGCGCTCAGGTTGCGGTTCACGCACTTGACGGTGCGCGCCGCCTCGGAGCACTCGCACGGCGCGGGGCACGGGCTCGACGGGGACGGCTGAGAGGACGCGGCCGAAGCCAGGAAGGCGGCGGGGGCGCTGGAGGAGGTCGCCGGGGAGGCGGGCGAGGACACGGAGACCCAGCCCAGGAGCACCAGCGCCAGGCGCGCCAGCCGCAGCCGCCCGTCCCCGGCGGCGGGGCCCCGAGAGCGCCCCCCAGGCATCGCGGCTTTCGGCTCCCGGGGCCGGGCTGAGCCGGCGCCCGCTCGCGAGGCTGGGGAGCCTGGGCCGGGAGGCGTGGGCCGGCCTGAAGGTCCTGGAGAAAACTTTGCTCCCGTGGGCGCGGAGCTGGGACCCCGCGGCTGCGACGGGCGCCCCCTCCCGGGCTGGCTCCCCGCCCTTCCTTCCCTCCACGAGGTACGCACGGCGATCGGGACTCGGCTCCGCGCTCCTCCTCGCGCCGCTTCCCGCCGCCGCCGGGCTGGCCCCTCCTCGCCTCTTCGGTCGGCGTCTCTGCCTCGGTGAGCTGCGCGACCTGGGACGACACAGAGAAGCGTGAGGTGCGGCGCTCTCCCCGAGTCCGCTGCCTCGGCGCCGCCGCACGCGCCACCCGGAGAGGGACCAAGCGCGGGACGCGCGCGCCGGATCCGGGCGCCAAGTCCCCCGCGTCCCCGGCCAGCGCCCTATATACGCGTCCAGCCCCCGCCCCCGCGTCGCGGTCACACCCGTTCCCGCCCGCGCCTCCAACTTCTCCGGCATCCCGGCGGGTTCCGGGCGAGCGCCTCGCCCTTGCAGCCCCTCCGCCCCCGCTGCGCCGACCACCTGCCTGTCCGCGCCTCCGCCGGCCGGGACCTCGCCCCGGCTGCAGGTGGGGACGCGAGGAAAGTTCCGTGTGCAGGCGTCCCTAGGTCTCCTTCCGTGCCTTCGCGAAGGAGGAGCAAACCGAGGGCCGCCAAGCGGCCGCCCCAGCCGGCGCCCCAAGCCCTCGGAGCCCAGCGACGTTCAGAACGCAGCCCGAGGGGCAGAGGAGTCGGTGAACAAAGCGACCGGGACCGAAGCCACCCTCCAGCCCGGGGGAGCGAGGGTCCCCGCGCCGCCTCGCGCTGCGCCCGGCCGCCGCTCCGCGCCGCTCACCTCCTCGCCCAAAGCCAACTCCACGCGCCCAGAGTCGCGCTGACTTCCCGGCTCCGCGCGGCAGGCGCCCGCACCCCTTCGGCCCAGCTTCCACCGCTGGGCAAAACCAACCGGGCGGGGGAGCAGCGCGCCCGGCGCAGGACACTGGCCACCCCTCCGACCTCGGCGGCCTTGGGCGGGGTCACTTAGGAAGGAACGGGAGGGGGATGCGGGCCGCGCGCCGCCTCCTGGAGGAAAGGAACGAGGAACTTGCTGGAAAACGCGAGGGAATCCCTGTTTTCCCCCTTCGCCGGCATCCTTTGGTGGCTCCATATTTTGCATACTGTATTTACCTTGGACTGGAACAAAACCGCTGGTGAATCTCTTGGAATTCACCCTGCCTTGGGCATCTTTGGCGGCCGGGAGGCAGAAACAGGCGTCAGAAAGCAGTGAGCTGACTGTACCGCCGTGGCGGCCGCGGCGGCAAATGCCAGCAGATTGTAAGGAAGCCCTGGAAAGTCCCCCCCACCCACCCAAAGGCCCCCTAGATGTCAACTTCAGAGTCCGGCAGGGTTACAGAGTGGTAGCCTGGCCCCTTGGACAGCTATGCAACTTGTGAGCACAGAGTAACTTTTAGGGAGGATAGTGGAGAACCGACTCATCCTGGATTCATTAGGTTTTCTCTTCCCAAAATTAAAAGCAGAGAAGAAAAGAACTGCCAAAGCGTCTTAGAAACAAAAGGCAAATACCAAAGACATGAGTCACCCGAGGGCAGATCCGCCTCCTTCCACCAGATGTGGCGCCCTGTGTCAGTGGAGTCCTTCAGCTGGAGCCCCCAGGAGGACACAGGATGACCAGACAGCTGAAGTTTGTCCCGAACTCAGTCTCCCAGAGGGTGCCTGACAGAGGGCAGGGACATGGGGTTAGGGAAAGGGACACACGGAGTGGTCTGTGTGGATCTGTGATCTCACGGAAAATTCTATAACCTCTTTGTCCACACTGTAGGAAGGTCTAGTCTTCTTCGTTTAAAAAAAAAAAAAAAAAAAAAAAAAAAAAAAAAAAGGCAACTAGGAGAAACACGATTGAAAATAACAAATCTCGCATAAAGAGAACTAACATGCTGAAATTTTTTCCTGGGACGGGTGTACTTGGTGTTGAAGGTCCCAACTCTGGGTTTGTAATTGATTGCTTGAGTAGAAAAGGATGGTACGCAGAAACAACCGCACAACTGGTGCAGGCAAAAGCTGCAGGGGCTGGAATTTACAGGGGTGGGGGTGGGAAAACCTGTTTATTAATTTGGATTTGCAGCACATCTGCCTAAATCTCCTTTTCTTACTCTTAAAAAATATTTTGCCACATACATGTGAAACCTTGGAAATGAGTTTAATAGTAATGTTTTCTATCCCAGTTGTGATGACGATAGGAATCTATGCAGGTGTTGCAGCGCATAGGATGTCACACAGCAAAGACTGTTGTTCTACTATAGGAAAATTCTAAAATGAAAGTAATTATTCATGGAAGAGAAACTTTAGTAATGCTCTCACATGGTAATACATCTATCTCAAGAGCAACGGCTCTCACAGGAGGATGAGATGCATTTTAGTATTTAGAAAAATAGTACGCATTCTCACCTGGTCCTCCAAACAACTCAGAGGCAAGACAGGTGTCATCCATGTTATTATATTGGGTTTTTGGCTGTTATTCTGCTTTGCAAATGGAACACACCAAGGCTTTGAGCTTATAGTAACTTTACAGAAGTTAGTTCACTTAGTTTTCCCATTAGTACTCAGGTTCTCTCACTCCTGTTTTACCGATGAGAAAGTTGGCGTAAAAAGCAATTGTATGACTTGTTCAAATGGATATAGAATGGCAGAGACGAGCTGGACCCAGATCTCCCCACCTTTCACATACATTTTCCAGGCCCTACCTTGGAAAGGTGAAGGGGCTTGTGCGAAGCCCTGTTCTTCTGTTAGGCAAAGCATAAATCTTATTCCTGATTCTCCTCAGACTTCTTACACACACACACACACACACACACACACACACACACACACAGAGTTTCTGGTAGCCAGCAGTGGGTCATTATGACTGAATAAGGGACCACAGAAGTCCCTTTCTGGTTCCAACACTTTCTGTGTATCTTCTGTATACTTCTATCTCTTATTTTTTATTTTATTTTATTTTTTGTCTTTTTGAGACAGGGTCTGGCTATGCAGTTCAGGCTGGCCTTGAGCTCACTTTTTGTAGCCCAGGCTGGTCTCAAAATTGCACTGATCCTCCTGCCTCAGCCTCCTAAGTGCTGGGATTACAGTTGTGCGCCACCACGCTTGGCACTTTCTCTCATTTTTTAATATAGGGCCACTAGTAAAGCTTTAAGTCATCGTCTTGGGAATCAATCTAGTGTATGTAACACATTCAGACAAATCACTGCTACAGTTGTTCTCACCCTAGTCGCTCTATTTCATGTCGTTTATCATGACCAGTTTTATCTGTGACTATGCTAGCAAATAAGTTCAAGAACTGACAATTAAAAGATCTTAGAGTTGCCCAAACTACCAAATAATAATACAAGATACCAGTTAACTTGAATTGCAGATTAAACAAGAAATAGTTTCAGTATAAATATATTCCATGTAATATTTGAGACCTGCTTCAACTAAAAATATTGCTTGTCCACAGTTGTAATTCAAATTTAACTGGGTATTCTGCACTTGGTCTGGCAGCACAGTAGCTTATAATCTGGTTGAAGAAACTGATACAAAAGTATAAATTCTTGCCGGGCGTGGTGGCACACGCCTGTAATCCCAGCACTTGGAAGGCTGAGGCAGGAGAATCAATGTGAGTTCAAGACCAGCCTGGGCCACAAAAGTGTGTTCAAGGCCAGCCTGAACTGCATAGTGAGACACTGTCTCAAAAAAAAAAAAAAAAAAAAAAAAAGTATAAATTCTCAGTGCTGAATGAAGGGCCCTTGGGTCTATTTTTTTATCCTACCTATCTTGTATGTATTTTATTTCATTTCTGCTATTCTTATATGGATATATAAGATAATTACGTATTATTCATAATCTTTTTTTAAAAAATCATATATTTTTGTGTCCACAGATACAGGTATACTTGTTTTCTGTAAAATAAATTATTCCACATTGTGGATTGCTAGTTTTTAACAGCCTTATTGAAAGATGCTTATATCAGAAGCTACTTTTTAAAGACAGCACCTTCAAGTGAGAAAAGCTTGCTAGGTTCAGTTCTATTTTGATTGTCTTGAGCATTTAATTACCCTAAATTATCATACTTTACTCCTGACAGCTTGAAAAAAAAATCCTATGTAATGTTTTTTACATGCTCCGAAGCAGGACAGGATTTCGGAGCACATTTTTTCCCCATTCAGTCTCCACTCCAAAGTGAAATAAAGGGAAGTTCCAAATGTCCTGACAAGTAAGAACGACTTACTGTTTTCGGTAGATTACTTGATAGGCTCCAGGAAGTTTAAAGTATCATTTATGCAGCAGACTGTTTCTAAAGATACCATTTTTCTTCTAATGATCCAAAGGGAAGTTACTAGTAAACTATTAAAATATTGTTACTAGATACTGATAAAGCAGGAAATAATATTTTTTAAAGGATGACTAATTATAGGTACCCTCATGGTAACTAGCAGAGAAGCCATGAGGTCTAGCATGGACACATGAAGATTTTTTAAATACTAAATAAAAAAATTTGATCCTTGCTTTCAATTAGTACAAGAGTTCATAAAGGTGAACATTCAAATTTATGAGAATATCTGAAACAGAGTCTAGTTTTGGTAAAAATTAAACATGTTACAAAATCCAACACTTCAAACTAGAATAACCAACTTGAAGGTCTAATGAAAGAAAGAAAACTAGAAAGAAATTCTACATGGAAAAATAATTTGTAGACATTGTTAGTCTTATTAAAAATAAAATGCTTCATGAATTCATTTTAAATCACTAGAAAAAAATGGTCTAAGATACATAAGTAGATATTAAACTATAAACTGAAAAATATATAAAGTATAAGCTAAAGAATGTGTCAAAAAGACATACTCATCAGTACAAGGACAGTCGAAACAATAAAAATTATTCTAAAAATGTCTCCAAATTCATTAGACACTGAGCAAATATTAATGAGAACAAATTAAAAGGAAATATTGAAAGTCTAATGAAAACAATTACATAGTAATATGCAGACCTCTCCAAATAGCTGACATTCTCAATGTTAATTCAATACAAGCTTTATGAAGAACGCATTCTGTGTGTCCTATGGATGCTACCTGTTTGCTTATTGGATATGATTGATGAAAGTCCCTGCTTTCTGACACCTCAGAGTTTAATGTACAATTGTGGAAAGTTCAGGCTAGAAAGGGAAAGGTGTCAGAAGGTAATGCCTTAGTTGCATTGTTTAGTAAGAGTTTACTGGTCAAGAAAATAAATAGAATTAAAACGATGGAGAACAATCTCAGCATTCTTTTTTCAGCTCTGGAGAATCAATAAAAAGGAACAGTGCAGCCCCTGGAAGGAGTATTGCCAATCAGGTTTGAAATATGGGGCCATCAGATTACCGATCTCCAGTCTAAAAAATATGCTTCACCTTACAGAGCCCAGAGCCCATGAAGAGTTGAGCATGGTGATGACCATCTGTGTGCTGACCGAGAGGCAGAGAAGACTGAACCTAGGGAGGAAGCTGGGAGTCCACATGAGAGGGGATCAAGAGCCAAATGAAGCAGAGGTGAAATTCAGCAACAGGGACAGAGTTGGACCTGTGGCCAGCAACAAGGTCCTCCTGCCCCCAGTGAGCACTTCGTGCATTGCTGGAAGCATTCTCAGGTTGTTCACATAACTGAAGAACGCTTCTGGCATTTTCTGAGTGGAGGCCAGGGATTCTAGATGTCCTATAACTAGAGGAGCAGCTCCACACAAGGGAGCACTGTTGGCCTTTCTTACCTCTGTCCAGGCATTCTTGTAGATGAAATCCCTGGAAACTCTGCTTTACATTTCAAATCTAAATACTCATAATACAGTTTTATTGCATACTCCATGTTTCAGAAGTGCAGCCCCCTTGTTCATTACAGAACAATGTCGTTTTGTTTGAGACATTACTAAGGTTTACTCCAATTGGAATGCAACTTATTCAATTCACATGACCAACACAATCCACCTGTATCACTTTTTACTTTGCACTTTTTTTTTTCATTTTTCTTTCTCTGTTTTGTTTTCTGAGACTGGGTCTTGATATGCAGCTTAGGCTGGCCTTGTGCTCCCTTAGACCCCCAGGCTGGTCTCAAACTCATAATGATCCTCCTGCTTCAGCCTCCAGAGCACTGGTATTGCAGGCGTGCATCACCATGACTGGTTCTGCGCCTTGTACTTTCAAGTTTTTCGTTTTTGCTTTGTTTTGGTAACAGCTGTGGATGGGTTTTAAGAAAACATTCGCTGGATCGCAATATTCATACGTGAACTTTGCTCACTTTCCTTATGAGTTCAACAGGATGATGAGAGAAAGAATGTTGCTTTTGATCTAAGCATCAGATTCTTTTATTGAGCTATGACACTTCCATACCTGTACACTTTATATGTATGACAGAACTTTCAATCGATGATCTTTCCTTGAGTTTCTCTTTTATTTCACAATGTCTAATATTTTTATTTTTTATATATGTTTAGTACACAGTCCAAAGGGTCTCACTACACAGATCAGACTCGTAGCTAGACTCATCATCCTCCTGTTTTCAGCCTCAAGTGCTGGGACTACAGGTACATGCCAGCATGCCCAGTCTCAGTGTCCCTCTCAGTGTACCCCAGCAGTGGGTCTGGCACAGCACGCCAGGAATTGAACCCCAGTCTCTGCATCTGCCTAAGCAGGCACTATGTGGTCGGTCCTCTAATACTTTAAAAAATGATTTGCAATATTCTTTTGAATATTGGCTAAGTGTCTTAAATTCTAGATTATTCATAAGTAGTGGAAGTATATTGCCATTTCCTTAGGTCCATAACTATGCCAAAATATTTCTATATTTTATCACATGTTATTTAGTACCTACTCCCTTTTTACTTCTCTTTTAATATTGTAATTACTGTAGCATGTATTTTTAGAATTATGTTGCTACATTTTATATATAGGGACTTTTTATAGCACATTTGTTTTTGAAAACAAGTTTTAGACAATTTAAAAGCAACCTGTGTAGGTCCTTAAAGTAAAGTACAGATTTTGATGATTTATTTGCTTTAGATGAGAATACAGACATTTTAAAATTCTAAAAATTACAGTATTACACATAAATTCTGTATTCTAAATGATGTGCAAGAGCAATTTGAATAATTCTAGATTGAGTCAGATATAATTTAGAAGAATCTGAAAAATATCTAAAGAAAGGATAGAACAGTGAACATTTCTGTTTGAGGAAAAAACCTATTGTTTGAAATTATTGCTCTTCAAAAAGAAGTGATGGAATACATTTAAACCAGCAGTGTTACTGCATGTGCATTTGGTAGGGAGGGCTTGCGTCTAGTTGTCCCCACAGAGCCTCATGCAATCACTGGGGCAGGCTTCTAGAGTTTGTGATTGACTCATGGTTCAATATGGGGATTATGAGTGTGAGCTACACTTGCCCTGTGAGAGAGAATCTGCATTACAGTACAAGGAAGGGAGAGAGGCTTGCTAGCTGCAGTGGCCACTGCTCTTCCTTTTGCTATTTGCTGTTTTCCACCGCCATGGACTGCTGCTCTCTGCCATTTGCTACTCTGCCTTGCAGCCAGCCAAGCCTAGGCTGAAACTCCCACAAACTGTGAGCTAAGTAAACCTTCCCTTCCTTGGTTTTGAATGCCTGGTGTTCTGTCCCAACAATGAGAGAAAAGTAACTGAGACAGCATTCTTAGTGCGAATTAATCCAACTCTGAAGATGATGTTGAAGAATTTGCATTTCTCTGATTCTTGCCCAAGATGATTTCTAAGCCAAAAAATGAAACAAAGCCAAGAAATGGGAACAGTTATCACTGTAGCTACCATTGAGATTAATTTCAGTTACATTCCATACAGTTCAAAAATGCTTATTAATATGCTTTATTTTTTGTACTACTCTATATTCATTTTGCCTTCCAAACAAAAGTACTTCCAAAGCTAACAGTTTCTCTCTAAGGTTTCTGTGTCTGGCACACTGACATGTAGTCTGCTGTGTATCCGTGGTAGAAACTGAATGTACAGACATAGGCCACAGTTTAGAGATGTGATCCCAACTTCTGTAACCAATTTTACAAGTCTTCCCCATCAAGCCAAAACACTACATCTAAGTCAATAAGATGGTTCCTAGCACTGTTTGAAATGTTCAAATCCAGTAGTTTGTATATCAGATTTCATTTACATTCACACATTCAAAAACCAAGGAAGAGAGGACCAAGTTATATTGGAATAGAGCTTTATCCTATGATCTTGGAAATGACAATCAAAGATGGCTAAGAGTTTTTAACTAGACATGCAGCTAGTATCAAATAGCCAAATAGGTAGGGTGGCAATGCTAAGATAAAATTCAGTGCAGAGCATGTGTCGAAGGATGTCTGCACTGAACTTGAATAAAATCTTGTTAGAAGGGGGGCCGATGAGATGGTTCAGTGGTCTAAAGTGCCTGCTTAGGAAAGCTTAGGCAACCACAGGGATTGCAGTTCGATCCCTGACACTACATGCTGTGCCAGCCCCACCCCCAGGGCAGGCTGAGCTGGCCATAATACAGAAGAAAAAGGAGAAAGAGAAGAAGAAAGCATAACATTGGGAAGTACTGTCATCCAAGAAATATTCGTGTGGTGACGTTCACAAAGTGGTGATATTCTAAACAGGTTAAGGCCAACATGAAGTAGTCACTGAGCAATCAATGCAATAATGAGACAGGGCACCACCTGTAAACGATTAGGAGGAGTTTGATGATCAGTGAAAGGCTGGAGACTACTAAAGGCACGCGAGGGCTTCCCATCATACCTGCGACAAGTTTCTAGATTATGGACAGTTATGTTAGTATTGTTCCATGCCTTAGAGGCTTCATGATAAGAAAGTGAAAACATTTTTAAAATAAGAAGAGAGACCAGAATATGGTTCAGGTGTACCTGAGACCCTGGATTTCATCCCTAGCACTGCAGAAAAAAAACAAACAAAAAAAAAAAACCCAAACCCCTCAGCAGCTATGGATAAACTAAATGTACTCATTATTTATTAAATAAATGCTTTCAGGAGTGTATGATGAGTGCTTCTAGGCACTGTTCGCAGGACTGAGGACACAGCGGTGTGAGTAAGATAGACAAGGCCCAAGTTGTCATGCAGCTCATTATTCCCACTACTGTACTGAGTTCATCAATCCAAGTGTGCAAATCTGGTTTTCTTTTTTGAATTGAATTAAAAGTACTTTGGTATTCAATATAGCATACATAAAATAAAGAGAGAATAGAATTAAAAAAATCTGTGCACATAATGATCAACTTCACAAATTCTAAATTTGGTTTCCTTTTCATTATCTTCTACACATAAAGTGTAATTTTGTAAGTTTTTTGCTTTACATAAATCCTCTGGAAAAAATAATAATGAAAGCAACTGTTCATCACTTGCAAAATTTCCTTGTGCCTCTTTATAATCCATCTATTCACCTGTCACCCTTACCCTGTCCTATTCTCGCACAGCCATTAATTTGATTTCTGTCACTATGAGTGAGTTGAAATTTTGTAGCACTTCCCATAAGCACGCTATGCATATGCTATGTGCATTTTAATCTGGCTTTTTTTTTTTCACTCCTCATGTTTAGCCTGAGATGGATGCACGTTGTTGCAGGCACTAATGATTCCTCCCTTGTATTTACTTCCTTTGCTGTGTGACATGTAACAGCATTGGTGTAGGATATTTTGCTTGACCTCAGCCTGTTGATGAACATCAGACTACTTCCATTTGGAGCTCTTCCTTACCAGGTTGTGAGCAACACTTCCAACGTTGTATGTACATAAAGTTTTGTTTAGTTTGAATAACTACTAGGAGGTAGAGGGGTTTCATCTCTTGGCTGATTTATTTTTAATTTGTTTGGAAATTTCCAGACCAGCATCCACAATGCTTGGACCATTTGGTGTTACAGCCAGCAGGGAAGAAGAGCTGCAGTTGATTCAATGTTAAGAGCTCTTTACATATATTTTGTAACTATCAAGAAGTTATAAAAAATTAGAGTTCTATACCCAGCGTCTTAGTTACTTTTTACTCATTGCTGGGCCAGATACCTGACACTCAAAATGAAGGAAGGAAAGGGTTATTTAGCTCACAGTTCCTGGAGGTTTCAGTCCATATTTGGCTGGCTCCAAGGCAGAGAGGCACATGGCAGAGAGTAGCAGCTCATGGCGGCAGAACAGCAACAATCACAACAGAGGCAACAGAACAACCAGGGTAGCAGAGAGCAACAGCTTCTGTCTGTCTCTCTGTCTCTCTTTATATTACATTCCGGCTCTCTGCCTCAACCTATCCATCTTAAGATATACCCATAATCCCAGAAGTACATAAAACACATAATCCCAAGGATCATGGATCAAGTCTCAAACTCTAGATCAGTACTAAAACACATAATCCCAGTGACTCGTGAGTCAAGTCTCAATCTATACAAGTCCCTGCCCAATGACTGCATGATGTTTCGGAGGGACAACTAGATGCAAACCATAACACCCAGACAGAAGCTGTCAAAGCTCATGAGTTCCGGAAAATATAAAGAATTAAACAATCATAAGCCCCTCCACTCCCTGTCCCCCCAAAATAGTTCTTGTAAAAGGTAAAACATCTAACCAATTCAGTTTTTCTCTCCTGCTCTAATAAATGCCAGAAAAGTTTGGTGTGCTATCCATAACCAGAGTTTTTAAGAGTATTTTAATTTTGTAAAAAATTATAGAATACATTTAAAAAGTCAAAAGTTTAAAAATGACAGAAGGGGAAGCCATTGCAGTAACATAGCAACTGCTGCCACCACTCAGAAAGCTAGGACAAGAGGATTGCTTGAACGCAGGAGTGGGGGGACAGACCTGAGTAAGACAGTGAGCTGCTGCCTCTTCACACCTAACTGACAGTGACAGAAAGGAATGCACCCAGAGATGAGCTCCTCACTTGTCTGCCAGCAACAGGCAGCAACTTTGATCAGATTGTTATGCGTACCTCCCAGTTATACCTATATGCTTACATGCAAATTCTCTTGCACAAATAGTTAAATGTGACACATTTTTCAGCAGTACTTCGCTAAATTTATTAAGAAGTCTCAGAAGTTAACCCTTATTAGTACAGTGAACAACTCTTTTAATGGCAGATGGTAACTACTGGGTGGTGTATGGCCTGTTACAAAAGAGCCTCAAAATTCAGGGTCCTAAGACAAGTCGTTGTGAGGATGGCTTATGCCTCTGGCATTAGGCTGAGGATTAGGTGATCTGGGTTGGACTTGTTGGGCAATCTATTAATTTGGACTTACTCAGACTTCTACTGGTAGATTCGGTTCTAGCCTGAGTTTGCTTGGGGGATCTTGATAGTTATGCAGCCTGGGGATCTTCCCTCCTCCAGTACAGTGGAAAAGAGGAGCATGGTATTCGCACAGAACAGTAGAAGCGCAAGAGCAAGCCAATGCGATCCATCTGTCAATGTGCTAGAAACCAGCGCAAATCACACAGTAAAACCGAGAAGCTTGGAATTTCACCCCACTGAAAATTGAAGAACACTGTGAGGTGACAGGGTAAGAAAGCTGGAATTAAGTACAATCTGAAGAATGTGATATATTGATGCAGTCTACATACTGCAAATGGATGCACCACAACTTAGCCCCCCCCCCCCCGTGTCCTTATTTGGATCTTAACAGTCTTTTGCTGTCACAAGCAGTGGAGCAGTGGATAAGTAAATACGTCATCTCGTACCCATGCTCGTGGATCTACGGGGTGAACCCTTAGAATTGAAATTCTTCACTGAAGAAGATGACATGGGCTTTTCTAATTTTGATAGTGTAGTGGTTGATCCATTGTGTGTCAACTTGGCTGGATCAGCTTTGTGGTTCCACATCCTAAGGCATCGAAGGGCCACCTTAGGGCAAGCAAGACCCACCGTAGAGTGATTCAGCACGGAAAGGGTGCATAAAGAGGTGGAGGAAGGCTTCTATGCACCCCTTCTTTGGAGGAGCTTGGTCTACGCAGCCGCGCCAATCCACCACTGCTCTTCATTGTTTTCTGCCACCATGAGCTGCTGCTGTCTGCCTTGGAGCCAGTGGAATATGGACTGAAACCACCACTAACTGTGAGCTAAATAAACCTTTCCTTCCTTCATTTTGAATGGTGGGTATTTGTCCCAGAAATGAGTGAAAAGCAACTGAGACAGATAGCTACGACAGGTAGTGTTGAGAGGTGACGGACAGCTGATTATAGCTATGTAGATTCCCATCAGCAATGTTGGGACCTTGTTACTATTTAAATCTTTGCCACTTTCCATGTGCAAATGTAATCTCCACATGACTCCGATTTTTATTTTTCTTATTATAAGTAAGTTTGACAACCTTTTTATATGCTTGAAAGTCATTTGTTGGCAAAGAAATACATGAAAAAAATGTTCAGCATCACTGATCACTTAAGAGATGCAAATTAAAACAATGCTGAGACTCTGTCTCAGCCCAGATAGAATGGCTGTTCACAAGGAGTCAACCGATAACAGATGCTGGTAGGTTGTGGGGAAAAAGGAACTGTTCTCCATTGTTGGTGGGAGTGTAGGCTGGTAGGACCTCTGTGGAGATCACTGTGGTGATGCCTCAGAACACTGAGACTGGAGGTTCTATTTGACCTAGGTATTTGTCCCCCCAAAATTAGACAACAGCGACATATGTGCGTCCATGTGTACAACAACAACATACAGTGAACTAACTAAATCTTGTTAACAACCCAAATGTCCATCAACCAACAAATAGATTTTAAAAAGATGTGGTCTTTTTAATATATATACAGTGTAGCACTACTTAGCCATAAAGGATAAACTTGAGACATTTATAGCTAAATGGACAGCCTTGAGACTATATTCTTAATTTTAAATAAACTGGACATGTATGCATAAATATCTCGTTACCTCTGGTGTGAGAAAGTGAAAGTGTAAATCAGAACCAAATGCATTGTAGTGTGAAATAGCGAGTAACTGTTCAAAAGGAAAGGGGAACACAGGGTGGGAGAATGGAAGGCAAAAGGAAAAACTGAGGGCAAAAAGGGATAAAATGGAAACAAAGCTTTGTAAATAAGGAGGAGAAAAAGGGTTGAAGAGAGGGGAGGGGAATGGGGAAAAAAGAGGGACTAAGATAGATCACGCGCAGGTACAACTTTCCTATGAAGACTGTGATCATTATATATTTAAATTGTACCAATAAACTTAATTTAAAAAAATAAATAAAAGTTGTTTTACTTTCTTCTTTGAGTTCCTATTTTTCTTTTCTTTTTTTTTTTTTTTTTAAGTCTTTTTTCCCATTTTGTTCCAGTGGCCTTCAACCCCAAATTACAACATTTTGGCCAGGCATGATGGAACATACACCTAATCCCAGCACTGAGAAGGCTGAGGCAGGAGGATCACAGCAAGTGCAAAGCCAGCCAGTGCTACACAATGAGTTTAAGGCCAGCCTGGATACAGAGTGAGGCCCTGTCTAAAAAACAAAAACAACAACAGCAAAAGCATCAACAAGAAAGAACGAAAAAATGAAAACAACATTTTACTTTTTACACTTATAAGTTTTATCTGGATACTTTTTTTTCAGCACTACATAGCAAGAGGTAATACTTAATCAACTAAATAAAATGAAATAGCAGTGAACAACTCAAATCGAAAGTGTCTTTCAAAGCCCAAATTAAGCCACCTATGGTGGCAGGCATGGTGGCATCACTTCCCAGCACTTGGGGAGGCTGAGGCAGGAGGACTACAAAACCAAGCCGAGCCAGCTAACTTCAGCTGCTGTGACACCCTCTCTCAAAATGAAAATTAAAATATGGCTAGGGATATAACTCAGTACAAAGGCTCTGGCTTTGGTCCACAGTACAAACAGCAGAAAAAGAAAAGGGAAGAGAAGAGAAAGAAAGGAAGGAAAAAAAAGAAAGAAAGAAAGATGAAAGAAAATTAGAAACCTTAAAAGACAATAAGGTATTTAAATGATGGCACTGAAGGACTATTTTAGCTCTTCTATTAATAATAAAGCCCATGGCTCTGAAGACCCATTTTTCTGACAGGGCCAATTTGCCTCCCAGTGAGCTTCCGGGGGAAGTTGTGGCCTGTCTGCGTCCACCCGCATTTGGAACAGTGGGACAGGACCGTCTCTGTAGCACTAGTCATCCCAGGGCTGCTCTCCAGTGTGACTGAGAACAAGACAGCAGCCAGTCTTGCGGTCTGTTCTTCTTTCTCCTGCCATGTCTTCTCAGCTAAGTGTCCTTCTTCTACCAAGGCTAAGCTCTGACTACCTTCCACAACTCTCTTAGTAACAAAATTTAATGACACTGACATCAAACATATTTCAGAAAAATAACACTTAAAAATTTAGGTGAAAACCATTAGTAAGTGAAATTCAGTGGTATGTAAAGTGAAAACTATTTCAGAGACAACTAGCATGTCTTTTTCAGAAATTCAATTATTGAGCCCTGGAAAATTTACTACTATTGCCCATAGTCTTTATATATGAGCAAAGAAAGATGATATAAAAAAGTAATCAAATGCTGGAAAGGCATTTAATAAAGTACTTCATTCAAAACCTTTAGAAAATAAAAGCAAAGATTTGTGTTGTCAACAATTACTTGATTGCAGGCCGGCCAGATAGCTCAGCAGATTACAGCACCTGCTTAGGCAGAGCACAGCGACTGGCATTCAGTCCCCCACATGATGTGTTGGCTCTGCCCCTGGGGCGTGCCGAGGTGACAATGGAGACTGGGTGCGATGGTCGCATCTGTAATCCCAGTGCCTGGGAGGCTGAAAACAGGAGACTCACCATGAGTCCCATCTACATAGTGAGACCCTATAGACCCTGTACTGAAATACAAACATATATATATATATATATATATATATATATATATATATATATATATATATATTTACTTGACTGTACTAGTAGCATTGTCAGCATTAAAAAAGTGACTTATAAATACTTTGTAGCTGGGATGGGGTGACTGCTTAATGTAAATGAAACATTAAAAGCATGAAAACATGGGGTAAATGCTGTTAATAGCTTCCCAGGTCAAGCAGAATTTGAATAAGACACTCCCCTAGTCATGAGATAGCTGCTCAAATATTCAAAACAATTCTATTGAATTATTTTTTATTCCTCCTGACCCCATGTGATTCTTCTCCCCTATAATCTGTGTGGATTCCCTAATTACAGAGTAGAAGAAAGTATTCCTCCATGGGTAGTACTCTATGGTTTAGGCCTTTGAGGTTAGGCTTGGTTGACTTTGATTCCAGCTTAATCATGCTGGTGTGTGAATTCTCATGCTCATCTCGTTTTAAAGGAGCATTCAAAGAGGTCATTAATTACACTAATTTACCAGGAAGGAGACTTCCACAACTACCACGCTAGCTAGGGCTGGGCCACTTTTGGCCAAGGGTTGAATTTATCTTCATCTAGTGAAAACTGAGGCTGTATCTTCGCCTGATTATAAAACAATATGAAAGAACTGGGATGGGTAAGAGCAGAATTCAAAACCACAGCAAAAAAAAAAAAAAAAAAAATGAGCCAAGCTGGCAAAATTGTGTAAAATGACACTTTAAAGTTTCTGGGAATTGTACCAAGGGCATGCAGCAAACAAGCTTTTACTATACTAATAAAATAAAAAATTGAAAAAAAAAATATTAGGACTCGCAGAACAGTCAGAGCCTGGAGTTTCTTACTGTCCTTGCAAACAAGCTCAGCTAAGCAGAAGTGAGTGTGGCCAAAAGATGGGGCTCGCTGCTTCCTTAGCTCCCAACTGGATGTTAGCTCGCATCGCCATAAAGTGCATTTTGATTGTGTAACCTCCAAGTTTGAAGAGGCCAGATTCCAGGTATGTGTGATGATCTGGGTAACTACTGCTTTTTCTTTTCAGATCCTGTCGAAAGGGAAGCTCTGCTCCAAGCATGATAGGTTAAGAACACTGGGGTCCAAAGCCCCATCACCCTAACTCAGAGTACATACTGCAGGTCTTCTTCCAGAAAAGTCAACTAAAAGTATCATAGAAGTTGCACTCTGTCCTCCTGGAATGGTCAGAGTAATTTTACCCTGGGGTAGAGGTAACTCATAAAAAAACAGCTTTCTGGGGCTCTTCTCAAAGGAAATGAGTTCATTTGAAAGAGAATGGTAGAAGTTCATGCCTCGAGTTAATTTCAAAATAACTACACTAGCGCCACCACACCCAGCTGCAGCTACATTTGAAAGTGTTAGAACGACAAGGTTTTAAGCAGTTCACTTTGTTCATTGACATGCATTATAATGGCTCTTTTGAAATAAAATTCCTATTTTATAAATAAACTTAAAAAATCTGCATAGACACTTAGCAATATTCAAGAGCCCACTGCTATTTTCTTTGGTACAACTTACACATTGCATGTGCATTTTTAGCATATTTTGGTATTGATAATTTGATATGTTTTATGGTGGCGAAATATTAGCTCTTTTTCGGGACTTTTTATAGAACTACCCTATTGCATAGGAAAATGTTCTTGTGATTGTCAGGGTCTCCTAATATTTATCTTAATTCTTTTATAAGTCTATGGAAATTATTTAACTATTTTAAAACTTACACTTGTAAATATGTCACACCTGAAGTGTCAAAAATTACTTTGAATACCTTAATATTTGTTGCATTTTTTTCTGTATATGTAACACGTCTTCTTTCAGAATGGGAATGTGTATCTTCCACTGTTTACTGTTAATGTCTTATCTTTATATGTCAATCTGGTTGAACACTGTAATGACTTGATAATA
>PVJA010035882.1:0-21508 GCA_004027025.1 Myocastor coypus | reverse complement strand
GATGTCTTCTTTAATAGTATTGAAGTCTGTCATTATGGTTATCCTTTCTCTCTCTAATTCAGAGATTATTTCTGTTCTGTTCTCCTTTGTACTTTTGTGTAGTTGTTCCCCTACTTGGGATGCTATTGATTTAGGCATGTCTTTGTCAACTTTGGATATTATTTCTGCTCTGATGTCCTCCATACGTTTCTCCAGCCGTTTTTCCACTTCATGTATTTCTTTTTTCACTTCATATGTTATCTCTGATCTCAGTTGCTCTATAAGTTTCTGCACTTGTGTGTCTGCCTCAGATGTTACCAATTCAGAGGTTTCATCTGTATGGTTCCTATTTTCTTCCATGATAGTGTCTTCTGTATTTGGTTTGCGTGGGCACGGGCCCTGAGATTGCCTCCTACTCCTTGTTGTTATCATTTTGTATGGAAATGGCCTCTGCACTTTGGTGGCGTTATGCTGCGTCTATGGGCGTTTGGTCTGGAGACTCCAAGCTGGTTCCTCTACAGAGGTTCGTGACTCTGTGCTGGAGCTCTGGCTGCTAGCTTCTGTGAATCCCGGTGGACGTGGTCTGTAGGTGGAGGTGGAGCTTTGGGATTGAGTAGTCCTGGTAGGCTCATGGACCAGATCGGTTGCCAGACAAGATGTTTGATGGGTTCGGTGCTGGAGGTTGGACTGGAGGGGTTCAAAAAAAAGGTAGGAGAGCGAGGGAGCGGAAGGAAGGCGGGCCAAGGATCGTGACCCAGCCGGCGCGCAGGCTCGGCTACCGGCTGGGACTCGGTGGGACTGGAACAGGAAGTTAGTCGCAGGAGCGCCGAGGCGGGGCAGAGGGGCGCAGGTAGCTTACCCGCGTCGGACGCGCGGCCTGTGCTACCGGCTGGGCCGGACTTGATTTTTATTGACAGTATACAATTGTTTATTCACTCTTACAGCTAGAGATTTTGGAATCATTTTGTACAGACCTTCCTTGGATCCCACTCTGTCTGTCTGTGTCTATCTCACATCTCTCATCATCTATGTCCATCTGTCTATCTGACTGTCTTCCTGTCTGTCTGTCTACCTACCTACCTACCTATCATGTGTCCTGTATCTATGTACCCACTCTGTGTCTCACATATTGTTTCCTGTGCGTTCCCTACCACCTCTACGGAATCCACTCCAGGAATTCAGTCCGGAGTGTTAGCATGGAGGACTCTTGATCTTTCTCCATTCAGTTAAGATTCTCTTCCAGTCTAGCCTTCACACCTCTCCACCTCTCCATTTCCTACACTGCCACTTCCATTTTGTTCCCTGACTTCCAGTGTGGGCTTCAGAGTAGCTCTCATGAGGAACTGTAATAAAATATAAAACCTTACTAAAATATGAAACGTTAAAAAGACGAATTTTGATGTACTAATATTACATAACATTGAACAAGTATCCTTTTTATTTAAATATTCTTTTTGATTACTTTTAATAAGAAATAATGAACAAGAGTTCCTTACGAACTCACGTGATGGTTGCATTCCTTTAACACACACGGCAGTAAGAAAACATATGTGTTTACTAATTTTCATGGAAAATGGATGGACATCCCATAACTCTAAAAGTGAAGGCTGTATCTGAAAGACCATACCCACTTGTCTCCAGCAAGACAAGGTCCTCTTGTCTAAATTTCTTATCAGGCAAGACAATGGAACAAAACCCTGTTACAAAATCCATATTACATTTCCAATTGGGAAAAGTAAATTTAAAAAAATAAAATACACAACCCCGCCTGAACTTTTCAGTACTCCCATACTGCCAATTTTCCCTTCTTTGGAAGAAAGACAAGCTCAATTTTTTCCCCCACAGAGAAGTATTAATTGTAAGGTATAATTCCCCAGCCCTCCAAGGAGTAGGACTTAACTGCACTCTTCCTGTGAGCCCTCAATTAACTTTATCTTTCAAATGGCATTTCCTCTGAATGTACATTGAAACTCACCTTATAAAATCCCCAGCAGTAGAGCCTCTTTGTGGCTGAGGGACCGTGACACTATTTCATGATTGTGACATAAGGAGTAGCACAGCTTAAGTTGTTCATATGCCTAGCAATCATAATTATAAGCTTCAAAATGGGAAAATGCTCTAACCATTCATTATAGTATTTAATGTTGTGATAATGAATGATGTTGCACATTCTCATAACTAGAAGGCTAATGTTACGGTATTAGCAATAATAATAGGGCTGGTGAGATAGCTCAGCAGACTAAGCACCTGCTTAGGGAAGTGCAGGGACCTGGGTTCAATCCCCAGCACCACCTGCTGTGCCCCCTCCACCCCCAGGCACATTGATAAGGCCACAGAGACTGGGTGTGATAGTACATGCCTGTAATTCTAGCACTGGGGAGGCTGAAAACAGAAGGGTCAGCATGAGTCTGTGCTGGGTAATGAGACCCTGTACCACATATATAAACAAGAACAATAATAATATGCAATATATAATTATCATTATTATTGCTAGTTAATACTTAGCAGTTATTTCATCATGCTAAATGCTATACCTAGTGGCTTATATGAAGTAACTCATGTAATCCTCATAATAGTTCTTTTTTTTTTTTTTTGAGACAGTCTCTCTCTGTGTAGTTCAGGCTAGGCTTGAGCTCACTGTGTAGCCTAGGCTGGCCTTGAACTCATGTCAATCCTTCTGTCTCAGCTTCCCAAGTGCCAGGATTACCAGCATGCACCACCATGTCCAGATACTCATAACAATTCCATTGGTCAGAAATTACTCTCTCAGTTTTGCACAAAAGTAAACAAATGCACAGAGATGTAACTTCCTCAAGGGCATGCACAGGAGGTCACAAGTAGGATTTCATATCCACCCAATCTTATTGTACAGTCCATATTCTTAACTACAACTATAACATATTACATTAAGAAAACATTTTGGGGGGGGGGGTCTGGCGGGCGCAAGTGCACACTGCTCCACAGAGCATGCCTGGCCAGACCTACACACCACCCTGGGCAGGCTGGAGCCAGAGCCAGAACCAGCACCATGGGCTGCACGCTGAGCGCTGAGGACAAGGTGGCCATGGAGTCCAGTAAGAAGATTGACTGCAAGCTGCGGGAGGACAGCAAGAAAGTGGTGCTCTAGGTCAAGCTGCTCCTGCTTGGTGCTGGTGAATCTGGGAAAAGTACAATTGCAAAGCAGATGAAAATCGTCCACAAGACAGGTATTCAGGAGCACAAGCAGTACAAGGCAGTGGTCTATGGCAACACCGTCCAGACCATCGTTGCTATTATCAGGGCCCCACTCCTGGTACCAAATTCTGTCTTAGTTACTTTTCTCTTGTTGCTGGGACAAATACCCGACCCTTGAAATGAAGGAAGGAAAGGTTTATTTAGCTCACAGTTACTGGAGGTTTCAGCCCATAGTCGGCCGGCTCCAAGGCAAACTGGCACATGGCAGAGAGCAGCAATTCATGATGGCAGAACAATAATCATGACAGAGGTAACCGACCAACCAGGGTAGCAGAGCAACAGCGTGAGTCTGTCTCTCTGTCTCTTTTTTTAAATTACATCAGACTCTCTGCCTTAGCCTGTCCACTTCAGGCCACACCCATAGTCTCAGCAGGACTCAGACCATAATCACAACAGTAGTAAAACACATAACCCCAGTGGGTCATCATTCAAGTCTCAAACTCTAGAAGTCCCTGCCCCATGATTGCATGAGGCTTTGGGGAGACAACTAGACATAAACCACAACAGTGTGGGTCATCTGCTCGAGCGCAGTCACCAAAATCTATCTTCATCCTTTAATACTGGTGCGATTATTGGTCTGAGTATGGCTGGGACTATAGGTGTGGTCTAGGGTGGATATCCTAAGGCAGAGAGCCTGATTGGAATGAAGAGCGACAGAGAGACAGACTCAAGCTGTTGCTATTGCTCTCTGCTCCCCTGGTTGTTTTGTTGCCTCTGTCACCATTGTTGCTATTCCTTCCTGTTCTAAATTTGTTCATGTTGTCCTTTTCTAACATGGAACCAGGAAGCTAGGATGTACTGGACTATAAGCTTTCCTTGGGACAAAGCTAGATTAGAAGTCTGGCCTCACTGGCACTCCTCTCAGGCAGCCAGCAGCCCTGGGCATGCCCTCAGGGGGTGGGGTGTGTCCCTAGCAGGTCTATGCCACTATCACCATGGTAACATGGTAAAACAGAGCTTCTACTGGCCTGCTTCCCCTTTAGCCAGTGACACCGGGATACTTCCTGCCTCTCATGTGCTGGAAGCTTCCACAGACAGGACTTCGAACCAATTCTGTCTTAGTTACTCTTTACTCGTTGCTAGGACAAATATCCAACATTCAAAATGAAGGAAGGAAAGGTTTATGTAGCCCACAGTTACTGGAGGTCTCAGTCCATATTTGGCTGGCCCAAGGCTGAATGGAACAGGTCAGAGAACATCCAGTTCATGGCGGTGGAACAGTAACAATCGCGACAGAAGCAATCGACCAACCAGGGGAGCAGAGAGCAACAGCAACAGCTTGAGTCTGTCTCTCAGTCACTCTTTATATTCCAGTCAGGCTCTCTGCCTTAGGATATCCGCCCTAAACCATACCCATAGTCCTAGCCATACTCAGACCAATAATCGCACCAGTATTAAAACACATAATCCCAGGGATCATGGATCAAGTCTCAAACTCTAGATCAGTACTAAATCACATAATCCCAGTGACTCATGAGTCAAGTCTCAATCTATAGAAGTCCCTGCCCCATGACTGCATGAAGCTTTGGGGGAACAACTAGACATAAACTATAGCATATGCCAGCTCTTTGCTCTTGCAGGAGCAGCTGAAGGTTTTATGACAGCAGAACTTGCAGAAGATTGTGGAAAGACAGCGGCAGGCAAGCCTGTTTCAACAGATCCTGGGAGCTCTAGGGGATCGGCTCTGCTGCACATCATCTGAATGACTTGGACAGAATCGCGCCATCGAAGTACATCCCAACCCAGTAGGATGCACTGAGAACCTGAGTCAAGACGACTGCCATTGTTGAGACCCACTTTACTTCCAAAGACCTGCATTTTAAGATATTTCACGTGGGTGGCCAGCGGTCCGAGTGGAAGAAGTGGATCCACTTCCAGGGGGTGACTGCCATCATCTTCCACGTGGCATTCATTTCTAAGGTTGAATCAGAGCAGTATGCGTGCTTCAAATAAAAACTAAAATGCATATAACTTTAAAATCATTGATCCCAAGGCATACATGTTCATCCTCTCTAAGAGTATTTCAATACAACATTCATTTTCAAACCAAATGAGTACTTCCCATGGGTGTCTCTAGGCTAGAGTCTTGCAGCAACACAGAATGTAGCATGTGACACGCGTACTGGGACCTGACCAAAGTCATTCTGTTCTGTTTCTTTAGCTAAGGTCGCAGGAAGACCTTACTTAGATGCTGAGGGGGGATCCTGCCACGAGAGAGGGAAGGGGGGCGGTGCTGAGGCTAGACTCTAGGGTATGGGCCATGTCTAAGTGTAAATATGCAACTGGGCGGACAATGCATTTATGACTTTATCTTCCCATGTGACTTTTAGGTTTTAAGAGTGGTCACTTACATCTCTGATGTGATGGCTTTGGGAACAGCATACATGTTAAGTACCCTGTACTTAATGACAGACTATCCCTGTTTGCCAGTTTTAAAAAGCTTTATTTAAATTTGTGTCCTGTGAAGTGTTAGGTATGGTAATTAACATTAGGAAACATCACAGCCATTATCTTGAATTATATGTATACTTATATTCATAAAAATGTGATTTGTACAAACACTGTACAGACTATTTTATTGTATTTATTTATCTATCTATTTATTTATTTATTTTTGCAGAACTGAGGATTGAACTCAGGCCCTCAAGTGCTTATTCTACTGAGCTATCTCCCTAGGCCCTTGTACAAACTATTTTAATACCATCATTTGTTCTTTAATTTTAGTGTTTTATTGAAATGCTCTTAAGATGAACATACATGTCTTGGGATCAATAATTTTAAAATTATATACATTTTAGTTTTTCTTTGAAGAGTGCATACTGCTCTGATTCAACATTAGATTTGGTGTGAAAAACTAAAATTTGAGATTTTTGAAACTGTACAATCTTGCAAATATTTAATTTATATTTGGCTTGTTTTCTCTTTTGAATTTTAATATACAGTATGCACATTGCCTTACAAGTGACGCCCTATTGCTTTCATATGATTTAAACAACTACATTTTTATTTGTAACTAAGTTTGGGTAGATGTTGGAAAGATTTATGTGGGTACAAAATTTTTAGCATAATGAATTTTGAGACATACTTTTGTGTATTTCCTTTGGGAAATCTCTTGTACCTAGCATATGTGACAGCTCCATGTTTGGAAGCCACCAAGCAAGCTCCTCGGGCGCTCTTGCTGGTGCGAGGCAAGCTGTGCACTCATCTATGTAGCTAGTTGGGAATTTAATGATTATACTATGTTAAATTTTTTTCCCTTAGATATTGAATTTTCCTTGCCTTCGCTTGAATTTATTTTTCTTTTAAAATTATTCTCTTATTTTTGTGAGCTAAATAGACAGCTACATTTAAAGCATGAGTAATAGTACTGAACGAAGACAGCCATTGCCTTATTCTTCACTCGTGGCTGGGACAAATACCCGACACTCAAGATGAAGGAAGGAAAGGTTTATTTTGCCAACAGTTCGTGGAGGTTTCAGTCCATATTCGGCAGGCCCAAGGCTGAGTGGAAAAGGGCAGAGAGCATCCAGTTCATGGCGGTGGAATAGCAACAAAATGGTGGCAGAGATAGCCAACCAAACAGGGCAGCAGAGAGCATCAACTTCAGTCTGTCTATCTCTTTATATTCCTATCAGGCTTTCTGCCTTAGGATAACTGCCCTAGACCACACCCATAGTCCCAGCCCTACTCAGACCAATAATCCCATCAGTACTAAAACACATAATCCCAGTGACTCATGAGTCAAGTCTCAATCTGTAGAAGTCCCTGCCCAATGACTACATGAGGCTTTGGGGGACAACTAGACATAAACCATAACAGTGATTGTGTGTGCAAATAAGTGTTAGATAGGAGCTACTCAGCTTTCATAGCGTCATTTGTCTTTTGATTATTTACCATGTCTCTGTGACCTTGTTTTAACAAAATGATCAATATTCCCTCATCTTATTTCCCTTTTTAAAAAAAATTATTCTGAAAAAAACTCAATCTTGGGACTGGGGAGGTAGCTCCATGTCACGAGTGCCTGCCTGGCAAGTGCAAGGTCATGAGTTAGAATCCTGGTCCCACAAAGAAAGAAAAGAAAAACAATCTTTCAGTAAGCTTCCATGGTAAGTAGTTTCCAAAGTTCTGTGTATGTTTGTTTGGTGTACATGTGTACATGCATATGGGTAGCCATAAACTACATTCATAGCTGTCTGTTTGGGGGCTTCTTTCTTTTTCTTTTTGCAATGTGAAGAAATTCCAAGTTACCAAATTATTTAGATGTGTTGGGGCTGGTGAGATGGTTCAGTGGTCTAAAGCACCTGCTTAGGAAAGCTTAGGCAACTGCATGGATCATGGTTTGATCCCCGGTATCACATGCTGTACCAGCCCCACCCTCAGGGCAGGCTGAGCTGGCAATAATAATAAGTAAATAAATAAATAAATAAATCTCTCTAGTGAATTTAGATGTGTTAGTTAGATTCTTTATGTGCCTTTCATGAAAGATGTGTGTTCCTTCATTTTACTGGTGGGAGATCTGTCAGAACTGCGTTGTGAGCTCCATACGAAATTTAACTATGATATGAATAAATCTGAATGAGAAGTAAAGTTGAAAAAGCCAAACAAAAAGAAAACATCTCTTAAGAATCTTAACTATATTATGTCACCTGCGACATGATGTTCTCAAAAGTGTTGTTATTCATAGCACTTTAAGAACATATACCTAGTGTTATCCACAGGACATACCTACTGAAACTGGTATCCCCTAATATATGCAAGAAAATTATTTGCTATTCTAACTTTGAATCTGTTTGGTGTAGAGGTGTAGAACAAGAGTTTACACTGAGTTGGAAATCTGATTCTTATTTTGCAAGACTAATCTCTGGGTCATGTCTTTGTCCCCATTGTATACTCAGTTCTGAGGAAGTTTAAATGAGCAGATTAAAAACCCCAGAGATGTCTAGATTACTAATGCAAGGTTTCAAAAGCAATTTTACTGCAGTCTGGAGGCATAGTGTGTCTAAATTTTTGTTTCCATAAAATGCCTTTTTAACTTTGGCTTTCATACTTATATTTTAAAGATACAATACATTTGCTAAGGTATTGTGTCTAAAGACAGCTTATTTTTAACAGTGTATCATACTCTGGATGGTTTTACCAGTGAGACTCAAGACTTAATTATATTTACCAACACTTCAGCAGTACTTCTTATATCTTTATTATTGCATAAGTGTAGATATGCATAAATAGCACCATATAAAATTTCAAGAACAAATATATGTATATATAAACCTACCTTTGACTCACAAGTGTTTCTTGGATCAGTTATCTCAGTCTCAATTAAAAGACATGGGAATACAGGCTGGTTTCTATGCTGTAAATAGCTGGCTAAAGAACATTCTTTCATATTCCAGATGGCATTTAAAGATAAATCTGCCTCCCTGCCTATGAAAAATAAAGTCTTTCACAAACCCTGAACTACCAGATCCAACATCTCAATTTCAGTTTTACAGATCTAACAGAAAGTGGGTTGGAAGTCAGTACTATAAAATGTTTCAGAGAAATGTTAAGATATTTCAGTGGAGAGTTAAACTTCATTAATCTTTAGTGTAGCAGTATAGAAGAGTATAGGAAATAAATTTCTAAAGCTGGTGAGATAGCTCAGTGGACTAAATGCCCACTTAGGCAAATTCAGGGACCAGAGTTCAATCACCAGCACCATATGCTTCTCTGGCCCTGCCTCCAGGCACCCTGAGCCACGAGTGTGGGCTGCATAGTGAGACCTGTACCAAATACATTAAAAAAAAAAAAATTTCAGGGAGGAAAAGTTGGTTACAAAGTATTAGGCTAGGGTTTAAAATGTAGAAATTGAAAAATGATATTCAGATGACTGACTTACTGCAGTAAATAAGTCTTACTTATTCAGAATCAAGTTTTTTTAAAAGAAATCAGAATTCCTTATTCTTAAAGCTATATGTAACTGAAGACAATACCAAAATCTGCATATTCCACCATAAGAAAATTACCTATTTAATTAAATATGAAATGGAGCCTTTCAAATTTTTATTTAATACATCAGTTTTATAAAGGAGCCTTATCACTTAAAAATAGGAGAATGCAATCCTCTCCCATGACAGAGGCTATAATAGAAGTAACAGATCCTGAAAATTCATATCCTAGGAAAATGCTGTTTTATTTTTTATTTTTATTTATTTTCTCTTTCTATAAAATTTTATTCTTAAATGTACAACAGACTCCAACAACACACTTCATTGTAGTTATTAGGTGACAAGAGACGTTATGGCAGGGCATCCAGATAATTGAATAGGAATGGAATCCAGGGTCACCATCATCGTACACACAAGGAACAGTTTATTTTTTGCCAGATTTCTTAATTCCACCTGTGGCGAGGGGGCCCTTTCCCACAGCCCTCGTTCTTAGCTCCTCTAGTTTCTTCTGCTCCTCCTTTTGCTTCTGTTTGAATGCTCTATCTTCCTTGTCCATCTCCTTGGTCTATTTCTTGGGCTGCTTCAGGGGCTTCTTCTTGCCATCTTTGTGGCCGGACATGGTGCCTGCACTGGAAAATGCTGTTTTAAATAAAGTTAGTGCAAATATTTCCTCAGCTTTTAGTAACAGCAAAATAATTCTGCTGAAACTTCCATGACAATCCATCTGTGGAAGTGGGAATGATCTTTCATAGTACCCTCATATTAGTAATAGGCATCACTATTATGCATGGTTTCAACACATCAGGGTTCTCTACATTCTTAAATTGATCAACCAATCAATCCAAACCTCAAATTTGCAAGAACTACTATTTGGAGGAAGGGGATGAACCCAGGAACCTCACAATGAGCTACATCCCTAACCCTTCACAATTTTTTTAAGACATGGTCTTGCCAAGTTGCTAGATTATCCAAGCTGAGCTTGAACATGCAAGATCTATCTGCCTCAGCCACCCAGAATGCTGGAATTACAAGTGTGTGCTACCATGCCTGGCTAAATACTACTTTATTTATATAACCATTTTTCATTTATTTATTTTTTCCAGTGGTAGATTTTTTTGCTTATTTTTATTTGTATTAGTAAATGTTATTAGTATGCATTTGTGGAGAGTTGGTATATGGACACATCTTCGTTCTTTTTACCAGGCTGGGGAGATAGCTCAGCAGTCTAAGCACCTGCCTGGCAAGCACAAGGACTCAGGTTCAATACCTAGTGAGCTGTGCTGGCCACTGAAACTGGGTGTGGTGGTGCACACTTATAATCTCAGCACTGAGGAGGCTGAGACAGGAGGATCACTGTAAGTCTGAGCTATGTAGTAAGACTCTGTACCAAATAAATAAAGATTTTTAAAAATTAAAATAAAAATTAATTCTTTTTACTTCCCATTCCTTCCTCTCCCTCCTCTTCCTCTGCCATCTCTTGATTCCTTTCCTGTTTGGAAAAGATCTGTCTTTCCATCTCCCATTACCTATCTTTCATTTTGCTCTTTAAGTCATGTATACATTCGATTTCCCAGGTGATATTTAAGCTTGTATGTCTAATGCCATCTGTATAATTACACATTTTTTGTGCAGAGGTGAGAACTCCTGGTGCTGAACAGCTTTTAGTGCTTCATGAGGGAGCATTTGCTACCTTCTGTAAGAATCAGTGGTGCTATATGCGCTGGAAGTGCTCACAGTTGTATTCATAGACCAAGATATCTCTTACACATACAGTTCCTGCTCCCCTAGTTTTACTTGGTTTTTTTTTTTTTTTTTTTTTTTGTAGTACCACGGATTGAACTCAGGACCCTGTGCTTGCCAGGCAAGCACTTATTCTACTGAGCCATCTCCCCAGCCCCTCCTAGTTTTACTTGGGATGGAATTACACTTGTGCTTAGAAATCACTGCCCACTAAATAAGAGGAAGGGAAATTCAGAATTGACCATGAATGAGGTATCTCAGAGAAAAAGCAACAATATAATCAATGATTCAAGTTCATAGGTATACAACTGAAAATGTGTTGAATTCGTGTAAGAATATGACCATGAGATGGTGTGAAGTCGTAGTTCTCAGAACTTCCTATAGTCTTCTATGTTGCTAAGCCAAAAAGTATTTGTAACCACATCTTCATTTTTTTGATGAATGAGTACATTACCACAAGAAAGAATTCCCAATTCCAGAAAAAATATTGAAATTGGTCAAAGCTGCAAAGTACTAAAAGGAACATTATTAGAACCATATGAGCTGAACATATGTTTCTGCAGACATTTGTAAGCAAAGTAAACATCCAGATCTGTCCTGAATGGTGCACCTTTTAGTCAGTACCAGACAGGAAAAGTTCCAAGTTTCAGTTTTAAGTGTTCTTTATGTGTAAGTGTTGAACGAATGGATACTACCACAGAAAGTGTTACAGCCCTCAGATTTTAAATAGCTAGAAAAGAGAGTTCAGATAAATTCATTTGGAAAATGGGAGAAATAGTATATCCTGTATTTTAGAATAGAAGTAATATGCTTCTCCTTGGCCATATGGCCTTTAGACATGAGTAGAGTTTGGGATTATTTTTAGATGAGTACAGGATAAAAAATAATGTGGATTTAGGTCCTTCTATTTAACTTTAGAAACCAGTGTCGTAAGAGTTAAACAAACAAAACAATTAAAAAAAAACCCATGATAAACAGTCTTGAAAATAGATGGGCTAATAGGTGATAGGTAAGCAGAGAAATTTATGCAAAGGAAAAAGGACACAGGCTGCTGTGTCATTTGTTTGTAAGAGCCCATGCCACTGTTGTTTTTTAAATCTTATTCATTTATTTATTTGGTACAGGGTCTTGCTATGCAAGCTTGGACTCCTAGTGACCCGCCTATCTCGACCTCCTCAGTGCTGGGATTGTAGGTGTGTGCCACCACCACATCGGGTTTCAAGCCTGGGATCCTGAGACCAGAACAGTATGCAGCACCAGGGATCAAAATCGGGTCCTTGTACTTGTCAGGCAGGTGCTTGGACAGCTGAGCTATCTCCCCAGCTCGTGTCACCATTTCTTACGAAGTGCTGGTGGTAGCCCATTCTTCTTACCCTGTGAGAATGAGATGAACCCTGGGTTCATCCCTACACCCAGGTTGAGCCTGTCAAAGCATGAATATGGATCATGTGGTACTGGAACATCTTCTTTGGAGTCATTACCAGAAGCAGATGGATCAAGGCCTTATCTATCCCAGTTGGACATTTTGTACTTACACATCTCTTTGTTTCGTGCAATTAAGTTTGAGACTCTGGGTTTTTGTTTCTTTGCAGTTCTTAAGGCAGCAAAATATATCTTTAAAAACAATTTAAATATTTATTTTTTTCATTTCATAAGTCATTATGTTTACCTTCATCCTCTGAAGTTGATACACTATGACAGTTAAGGGCAGCAGTGTCACTAATGACAAAAGATACGTTTTATTTTGAATCATCAAGCATACTGACTCATAAGCCATGCAGAGATTTCATACACCTTAGTTTAACATTCAGGAAGATTGTTGGGATTTTTATTAGCTTAGTAGTTATTAAAAAGCTTAAAAATATTCCTAGAAATAAGCTTTAAAAACACTTAGGAAAGCCATATCCCAGGCATATACTTTTTTTTTAAAAGACTGACTCTGGTAATTTGAGTTTTTAGATTTTTTTTGTTTTGTTTTGTTTTGTTAAACAAACTCTTGTTATGGTGCCTGGGCTGGCCTTAAAAGTCCTGGACTGAAGCAATCTCCCATCTCAGCCTGCTGAGTACCTGGCAGTCACTTGCTAAAGTTGTGTCTGTTGCAAGCAGGCGCAGGGGCTGGAGGTTCAATTCCTGGGCCTGCCATGCTGGCCCCGCCCCCGGGGTGCATTGAGATGGCAATTGAGACTGGGCATGGTGGCATGAGCCTATAATCCCAGCTCCTGGGAGGCTGTAAACAGGTGGTTCACTAAGAGTCCGATCTAGTAATGAGACCCTGAACACCCTGTAGACCCTTCTCAAAAAAAAAAAGGTTGCGTCTGTGGGCGAGGTGTGTTTGTTACTCATAAGACAACTCTATGGAGAATGATTACATATGCTGGTAATAACAAAACAAGTAAATATATTACCATTAAAATCCACTATCTTTTTTTTTTTTAATTTTATTTATTATTTTTATTCTTGTTTCAGAACCTTTGTTTATTCACTCATTTTTATGGGCGGCTCAGCCCACCCCCAGGGCAGGGCTGGCACAGCATGTGGTGCCAGGGATCGAACTGCGGTCTCTGGCCGCCCAAGCTTCCCCAAGCAGGCGCTTTAGACCACTGAGCCATCCCGCCGGGCCCCAACTATCTTTTTTTTTTTTAAAGAATTTTTTATTTTTTATTTTATTTATTTTTTTTCTTGTTTCAGAACCTTTGTTTATTCACTCATTTTTATGGTCGGCTCAGCCCACCCCGAGGATCGAACCGCGGTCCCTGAAGCCACCCAAGCTTTCCCAAGCAGGCGCTTTAGACCACTGAGCCATCCCACCAGACCCATAAGATCCACTATCACCAGCATGAACTACTTCTCATAATAAACCCCCTGGTTACATGTAGTCTCCTACAGGCACCTGCAGTCACTCAGAATGTGACTACCTTTTAATTCACTATTTTAATTCATTCACGTGGCAACTGTGATCTTCCCTGAGAATGCCTTGAGCATTTCAAGTTGAGCAACTAAACGGTATTAAAAACATAGTGTGTACCCAGGGGTGGTGGTACCTATGGTGCATGCCCGTCACCCAGGCTCCTGAGAGGCTGCACCCAAAGAATGGCAAGCTCCAGGCCAGGCTGGACACTCAGCAACCCACTCTTGCATCAAGTATTTATCTTCATCTTTGCCAAAATAAAGCTGAAGTTCAATGAAGTAAAGTAATACAGCCAAAGGCAATCATTAAGCAGCAGAGAAAAACTCAATGCTAACAAATTCTTGATCCTGAATTCTGTTTTCTCTTCACCTGATCGGAAAGAGCTTTCATACACTCCACTGCAGTGGTGGTAAACAACAGCACACATGCGCTATTCGTCACTGAAAGCTCTAAAAGGTTTGCCGATGCTGCTCTATTCCCTTTCTCGTGTTTGACCTATCTCTCATGAAATTACTTATCACCTTTTTAAGTTTCAAGAGGTGAAACAGCTTGCCCAAGCTACAGCAACAGGTAACGCTGGAACATGTTCCTAAGCGTAATAGTAACAAAATTCAAGTATACTCCCAATCAAAGAGTGAAGTATGGATATATTAATACTTTATTTATTTGGTTGTAATTTATATTTTGTTAAAAGATTACAAAAATCCTTTAGTCTAAGATTATGCCTAATCTCCAATAATAACAGCAAGAATGATACAAAGTAAGGTTTTATAGTTCCTATTTCATTTTAGTTAATAATGAAGTCTTGTAAGCAAGACATCAAGTCATGATTATCAAAGCTAGTTAATAAAAGACTAACATTTGAAGAGTCAAAAGTTAAATATGAATATCATAGTAGCTTGAGAAAATACTAGATATACAAATTAAAATATACATCTCAAATACTTTAGAACTTCAACTTGTAGCATATATATGCAACTTCTCATGGTGAGTGTACTAACTATGCACTGAAAATGTGCTAACAAAAATCTGAAAATAAAACCTTTCAACTATGTGAATCATGTAAAGTGATGGTATCCAATATTTTATATAGAGGCCATTTATACACTTGTGTTTTATAACATGCCAAATTCAACCCTTCAAATATTAAGCTCAGCAACTGTGGGTGTGTTCACACTTGCTAGGCCTACACTTCCACTACAGAGGTAGGTACTCCCACAACCCTTAGTTGTGTAAAATATTTTAATGTGAAATGATTCATTTTGAGGGGCAAAAAATAAGATAATCAAAATGATATAAATTGGGCCTGGGAGATAGCTCAGTGGAATAAGTGCTTGCCTGGCAAGCTCAAGGTCCTGAGTTCGATCCCTGGTACCACCAACAAAACAAAAAGAAGGCCAAGCCAAAAACAAATCATAAAGCACAAAAATACCTTCCTAATTATAAACTGTCAACAAATACTCATCTTAATCAGTACTTAGCATTAGATTTTCAAGAGCTAATTTCTGAGAATACTAAGTCTCATACATTTTTTGTTTTCTAATACATTGAAGCTTGTTTATTACAGAGTGGAATTTGGTGGAAGATGGGTTATTTTGGAGCAAGTCCAAGAGATTTAGTTACTGAAAGCACCTCATTAGAAGGTGGTCTTACCAATAAGGTGCTCCACTGGCTCAGGCCCCATGGATACTATAACAAGGCCGCATTGTGGAGTCCAGGAAACTGGCAGCTAGTGGTTCCATCAAATGAAACCTTGTGAAACAAAATTCTTTCTTTTCATTTTTTTTTCTTTTTGAGACATAAAAATCATTTAGGACTTAGGGATCATAAGCCTTGGTCAGTTTTCTAAATTTCCAATTCCTAAACCGATGTTTTTTTCTTTCTTTTTCTTTTTGTCCATGTTATACTTTTAATTTAAAAAAAATTTTTAAAGATGATCCATAGCTGCACAGATATCTCATGTTAAGGTTTTAGCTTACTTTAACATTGTCTGATGTAATCTTAGGTTTTAAGTTATGAAAAATTTTCCTGTCTTCACAAAAATTGACTACATCTATTTATGAAAAGACAAGAAATTAACAATAACTTATAAAAATTGTGTAGCTCACTAAAAATTTGTGAAAAGCATAATTGTGTGATAATCAAATTTTTTAAAAAGGTTGCCATCTCTGATAGATGATTCCAATAACTAACCTTTCAAATGACTTTCTAAGCACTTTCTTACAAGCAGTTTTAGAGAATTCAACCTTTTTTTTGGTACTGGGAATGAAACTCAGGACCTTGCACTTGCCAGGCAGGCACTGTCCCATTGAGCTAAATCCCTGGCCCGAGAAATCAATATTTTGTCTTTTTGAGACAGGGTCTTGCTATGCAGTTGAGGCTGGCCTTGAGCTCACTTTTGTAGCCCAGGTTGGTCTCAAACTTGCACCAATCCTCCTGCCTCAGCCTCCCAAGTGCTGGAATTACAGGAGTGAGCCACCACTCCCGGCTGAAATCACTATTTTGAATGTGCTTTATTAGATGAAAATAACACAAGGAAGTCAATTTCAAGAAAACAAACATATTTCAGATGAAGTTCTATATGCATATTTGCTGATTATATTTACATTTGAAATTTTCTATCTTAATAATCACACAATTAAAGCTTTACATTAGGTCACATTTTGGGGGCTAGTGCTGGGGCCCACATCTCACCCTTTCTCAAGATGATGAAGCTAAATAATTAGAATTGAGCACCTGGAATATTTCATCCAGGCTTTTATAGCTTCACATAATTATATGACACACTTGATTTTATCAAACAGAAAACCAAAGCAATTTCAAATAAAAATAAGCCAAGTGTTGCGGTATATGCCTGTAATGCTAGCACTCTGTGAGCTGAGGCAGGAAGACCTCAAATATGAGCCCAGTATACACAACTCAGGAAGATCTTGTCTCAAAATAAAAAAGGGCTAGGGATGTAGCTCAGTGAGAAGGTCTCTGGGTTTAATCCCCAATAGTGCAAAAAAAGGTTTCCTTAATTTTTCTTACTTAAGGTAGTTTAATATGGGATTAAATTTTCCAAGACAAACTTTGTTTTATTAAAAAAAAAAACAGACCAATCTGACATAAAATTTACAGTGAAACACTGAAGAAGTACGACTAGGCTCAACTGAACATTAATCCTTATGTATCAGCATAAAAACAAATACGTAAATAAGGCTATAAAACTATAAAATATGAAGTCACATGAAATTGGAAGTGCTCCAAGAAACTGTCTTTCAGACGGATTAATTTTATTTTTTTTAAACTTTATTTATTTATGTTATGGCCAACTCAGCCAGCCCTGGGGGTGAGGCTGGCACAGCATGTGGTGCCAGGGATTGAACCACGGCCCCTACAGTTGTCTAAGCTTTCCCAAGCAGGTGCTTTTGACTTCTGAGCTATCTCGCCGGCCCTTAGACTGATTAATTTTAAAACGCATTTCATTAAGTAATGCTTAGAGAAATATACTTGTAAGAATCACATTATCATAACATGAGAATAGCAGAAAACTTACATGCCTTGAAGATAAAATACTTAAAAATCTAAAGACATTGAAAAAGCATACCTCTGATTTTTAAAAAATGTCATTTATCCAATGTATAAATTATTTACAATAGAATTTGATAACATTTAACAGCATAGTTTTAAAACTTGACAGTAAGTACTATTACCTAAGATCAGGAGAGACACTTATTGCTTAAAGTTCTTTCCAGTTCATGGATTTTTCCTAGCTCCAATTTATTTATACATTTATATTACTATTATCAATTGTTTTCAAATATGTGATTCTATTCAACTTTGTATTTGTAAAATCCTTGGTTTTTATTCCTGACTGAATCTTCTCCTTTAATTTCAGAAAGGTCTCTTGCTAAAATGTAAATGACTCATTACTGAGTCTATCAGATTCCACTAGGTCAATTTTTTCTTCATCTGTATCTACAGGATCATAAAGTTCAGGTGTGTAATAGATAGACTCATCTTCTTCCTCTGTTTCAAAAGCTCTCTTGGGACTGGAATGTGTAACTTCTTTGCTTGCAGAAGACTGTGAAATATTCATATCTGGGGCAGAAGACTGTAAAATATTCATATCTGGGGCTTCTTTATGGCAGAGCAGTTGGTTTGAGTCATCTTCATTAGTAAGAGTAGCATCAGTCTGGATTGAGGACACAATGAGCTCTGATTGGGGAGACAGCCCAACTGATGCGTTCACTGTCAGGTTTGAGGACTCACAATTAACCACGGGTGGCAAAACTGTGTTGCTTTCTATTTTTTCTACTTCAAATGTAGAATTACAAGAGGCACAGTTCTCTGATGACTGGAGCTCAGGTGTTGCAGTGTGTATTTTATCAGTGAAACACGGTCTCCTCACACTAAAGCCAGGCCAGCTAATTCTTGTTTGTTTGCTGAATGTTGGGCTTGCAGATCTGGAAATCCTGTTTGTTTGTTTCACTGCCTGGACAGACTCTTTCAGCAATCCTGGATCATCTACGAATACAAAAAGTTAAGATATTTAACTTTCTATTCCTCGCTGGTATTATATTTATTAGGTTAAAATTGTTATTAGAAATATTAAATCAACTGCATAGAATACATAGTTTAGAGACCATAACCAGCAATACTGGACTTCCATTTCAGAATCTAAAAGAATAGAATGCTAATTCTAAAAGGAATATCATCTCTCCTGTGTTTCCTAGCCCAAATTATAATGCTGTCCAGAAAACTATCAAATTGCACGTCAGGGATCTAGAAGAGAAAGAGGGCTGAAAGAAGGAAGAGGCTGAAGATTTTACCTGGAAATCCATTAACTGCTGATTGAGAACTTAATCAACAAGGAAAACCAACAACCATAAGGTTATTGTTATAGTTTATGTCTAGTTGTCCCCTCAAAGCCTCATGTAATCATCGGGCAGGGACTTCTAGAGTTTGAGACTTGATTCATGTTCCCTAGGATTTATGTATTTTAGTACTGATCTAGACTTTGAGACTTGATCCATGATCCCTGGGATTATGTGTTTTAGTACTGATAGGACTATGGGTCTAAGTACTGCTGGGAATTATAGGTGTGGCCTGAGGTGAATAGGCTAAAGCAGAGAGCCTGATGTAATTTAAAGAGAGACAGAGACAGACTCCCTCTGTTGCTCTCCGCTCCCCTGGTTGTTCCGTTGCTTCTGTCACCATTTTGCTGCTGTTCCGCCGCCATGAACTGGATGCTCTCTGCCCTGTTCCACTCAGCCTTGAGTCAGCCAAATATGGACTGAAACCTACACAAGCTGTGAGCTAAATAAAGCTTTCCTTCCTTCATTTTGAATGTTTGCTATTTGTCCCAGCAAGGAGTAAAGAGTAACTAAGACAGTTACATTAAAAAAAAAAAAAAAAGACAGTTATATATATTCTCAAAGTGATATAACTGGATAGCATCAATATCAGTACTCGAACCTAGTTTTCCGGTGCAATAGCCTTGAATTCACTATGCCATTTATTTAGAGGAATATACCACAGAATAAATGCTTAAAAATAGACATAGCAAGCCATAATGATATATAAATTAAAAACTTAAAAATTATAACCAATAGCCAGAGTTTGGCAAACATTTCTTTTTACAGTCCAAATAGAAAATATATTAGCCTTGACAGTCACGTGAGCTCTACTGCATCTACTCAGTCATGCTTTTCTAGTGAAGTACACAAAACTGCTCAAGTTTATTGTTTATAATATGTAAGGTAAGTCCATTAAACTTTATGATGCTCTGATAAGTACCACTGTACTCAAGCACTGCACACAAATCTGGGGGAATACAGTAGTCCCTATTTTGTGGCTCAACTTTTGCCCTCACTGTTTCATGGGTTTTCAAAAAATATTAATCTAAAGTATTTACTGTGAATTTTTCACTATATTGTGGGATTTTGTGGTAGTGTACAGTATTATGTATTTATATGCATATTATTTATGGTTTTAATGATTTTTGCCTAAAAATTTGAAATATATAAAAATGTATTAAAGATGTTAATTATAACATATTAAAAGGGTATTAAATAGAAATAAAATATAGTTTGCAGTATGTTATTTCTTTAGCCGAATACATACTGTACCATACGGTATACATATGTTGTTAAAATTATGTAGGCTTACAAGTTTAGAAAATGGTTAAGAACATCAGAAGTGTTTTTAAAAGTATGGGAAAGGTTTATAAGAATGTGAGGTTTATAAAGCCTTAATATATATATACACTAAAATAAATATAACATTGTTACTTCGCAGATTTTCACTTACTGCAGGGGTGTCTGGAGAAATGTAAGCTCTGCAATAAGTGAGGGACCACTGTAGCTAGAGAAGTAGTCTCTTCTATTATGACTCAAAGCACTTTTTATTATTTACAAGGTCTCACTGAATTTCCCAGTGAACTTGACTGAACTTGAACTTGTAGCTGTCCTGCCTCAGCCTTCCTAGTAGCTAGGGTTACAGATGTGCACCAAACCTGGCTATAAAATAGCACTTTAGTACAAACCAACATACTCAAAGAAAGTAATATATAGAATATAAATATCACTTCACTATGGTACATTCTATCAAATGTAAATGGACAAGACTGGCCATACTTTCTGTCTTTCTGGAGATGATGTTGTCATCAGGTAGAGATGGATTTTTAGCAATCCTTTTAGAACACTGTTGTTCCTGGACACACATTTTTGCTTCATCTTCCCTAGGATTTCCTAGTGACGGATGACTTGCTGCTTCCAACAAGAGAGCAGGGGTACTGTCCTGCAAACAGGCCACTTCAAGAGTGGACCCACTGTCTTCTGTACATTTTCTGTCCTTTTTAGATATACCAGTGACTTTTTGGTGCTTTTTGGAAAATTCAGCCAAGGACTCCAGGGCACTTTCAAAGGTTGAATGGTGCTGAATTTGCTGTCTGACCCACTTAGAAAGTCCTAAAGGAAAAAGAAAATCAAAAGGAGAATTTGGTCATTTAATTACTAAGGTTCTGAGTTTATTATTTTTTTTTAACCAATTTTTTTTTAAATTTATTATTTTTTTCTTGTTTCAGAACCTTTGTTTATTCACTCATTTTTTATGGCCGGCTCAGCCCACCCCGAGGGCAGGGCTGGCGCAGCATGTGGTGCCAGGGATCGAACAGCGGTCCCTGAAGCTGCCCAAGCTTTCCCAAGCAGGCGCTTTAGACCACTGAGCCATCCTGCCGGGCCCCAGTTCCGAGTTTAAACATACTTTTTCTACACCCTTTTTTTGGTGGTACCAGGGATCAAACTCAGGATCTTGCACTTGCCAGGCAAGCACTTATTCCACTGAGCTATCTCCCTGGTGCATACTTTTTCTAACGAAGTTAATTTAATTTGTATTTGAATAGATAGTTAGTAACACTTTTCCTACAATTTTACTTCCTATGTACACAATACACAAAATCTATCATTTTGGTAAAAATATTAAAAGTCAAAATGTAGTTAAAGGGCCAGCCAGATAGCTCAGCAGCCTAGCGACCAGGCTTCAATCCCCAGCATGCTGTCTGGCCCCACCCCAGGGCTTGCTGAGATGAGACTGAGACAGGCATAGGGGCACATGCCTGTCATCCCAGCACTTGGGTGGCTGAAAACAGGAAGATCACTGAGAGCTGAGAGTCTGATTTGTGTAGTGACACCCTGTAGATAGTACACTAAAAAAAAAAAAAAAAAAAAAAAAAAAA
>PVJA010035881.1:0-21504 GCA_004027025.1 Myocastor coypus | reverse complement strand
TACTTTCCTATATTGTTCATTCAAGGATTCCATCATTTTTTATTCTCCTCTATTTTTTATCACTGTCTTTAGAAGCACTTAGTACTTCTTCTATGAAAAATGCTTCATTAATGAGTACATAATAGTTATTCAGAAAATTGGTGTTATTTTGATGAGATCACTTATGTATATTTACTTTGATCTCTTTTACCACCTATTGTTCTATTCCCTTTCCTGATTTGCTTCTTCTAAAAATCACTCTCTACATTTGTGTTGATTCTTTTTTGTTCTGGCTTGGTTTGTCCCTCCCCACCAGACCTGATATGTGTATGAAAACATGCAATATTTGACTTCTGAATCTGGTTCATATTTTTGATACGATGTCCTAATTTTTTCTCATGAATCGAGGTCCCCAAACAGGCAACAAGAGTTCAAACATGACAGCTTTGAAATTCATCCCTCAGATCATAGAATATATCTTTCATAACCCTAAAGTCACCAATTGTTTTCAGACTCTGCACTCTTCATGTCTAAGTGAACATGACACCAAAGTCTTTAGACACCACAAATATCAACATCAGAAGAATTATGGCAGGGAATTTCTCTATTTTTCGAAGGGCAAACACTATATCCATCAGAATTCTTTAAAATTTTATGCTGCACTCAGAACTGTACATTATTTTGACATTCTGAATATCTCCTCTGTGAATCTAATATGCCAATTTCATTGATTTCTTAGTTAGAAATTTAATGATAACATTCATTGTGTGATTTGACTCTGTGGCAGTCTGTTGATTATATGTAAGAAAAAGTGAAATTTACTTATTGCAAAATAGAGCAAATTTTCTTTATTGTGTCTATATTGGAATGAGATTCTGGATTCCTCAGTCTTTCTGTCCCTAGACCCAAAGCCTGATCTCCACAATTTTTAAAGGAGGTGCGGGGTTCTTTGGTTCACAATTTTAGAGAATTCTGTCATAGTTTACCCACTGCAGGCAGAATCAGCATGGCAGAGGTGGTCGGGCAAAGTATTCAGCTCATGGTGGACAGGGTGCAGAACAAGGAACCTTGCAGTAGAGGACCAGGCAAGGCACCACGTGTAACACCATGATGCCCCACTCAAGGGTACTGAGAAATGCATTTTACTAATTTTATAAAGAAATAGTCTCATACGGCAGTTAGACTGACTCGATAAGTTAATTTGTAAAGTTCTCTTTTTTCAGTGTAATTTGGTACAGGATCTCACTACACAGCTCAGATGCATAGAGATCCTCCGTTTTCAGCCTCCTCAGTGCTGGGATTACAGGTGTGCACCACCACACCCAGTTTCAGTTGCCAGCTCAGTGTGCCCCAAGGGTGAGTCCTGGACAGCATGTGATGTCAGAGTTCAAATCCACTCCTTGAGCTGAGCTATCTTACTGGCCTGTAAGTTGTTGACTATGACCTTTACGTTCAAAGTTCAGAGTATTCAATATGTTGTTCAAAGAAATGATTTAAACAACAAATATTTCTACTGAGAATTTAATGTCATGCTGTTGTATCTAATTTTGCTTATTTGCTCCCAGCTCTCTGGAAGGCTGCGGCAGGAAGATCAAGATTTGGAGTCTAGCGTTGGCAATTAGTGATGTATTGAGATGGTGTTCTGAAATAAAAAATAAAAACTGTAGGAATGTAGCTCAATATGAAGAACTTTGATTCTATTCTGAAAACCATAACAAACAAATAAAAAAATATAAAATGAAAGAAGGACAGACCAAATTGTGTCCTATTCCAATTCAAGGATAAAGAACATGTGATATTTAACTAGATGCTCACATGTGTAAAACACCATCTGGTAGTATGAAAGTGGTCATTGTTATGGTTTGCTGTCTAGGTGTCCCCTTCCTCAAAGCTTCATGTAGTCAATAGGGCAGCTTCTAGAGTTTGTGATCAATTAATGATCTAAATCTGGCATTAGAGCCGTGAGTGCTACACTGACCCTGGGGTGAGCAATCTGTATTACAATGTAAAGTGGGGAGAGAGTTTTGCTAGAAGTCCAAGCTGCTGCCCCTCCCTTTTATCTTTTTTGCTGTATATGGCTGCCATGAACAGTTGCCCTCTGCCATGTGCCACTCTGCCTTGGAGCCAGCTAACTATCAACTGTAAACTCCACTAACTGAGAGCTAAATAAACCTTTCTTTTCTTAATTTTATGCATTGGGTATTTCGTCTCAGCAACAAGGAAAAAGTAACTGAAACAATCATATTCCTTTCTGCTCTGCAAGAAAACCTGCTTCAACTGGAAACCTTGATTCAATTGCCAAATACTTAATATGAAGTGTTGGATAACTTCAGCATTTCTGTTTGCAAGTGTTCAATCCCAGCTGCCATTTGAGTCCACAAACCCCAGTTATTCTTCTCTCAATGTCAGTGGCATGGATGGGGAAGCAAACAGCTGTCCCTCTATTTTTCTTTTTCATTACATGCTCTAGTCTGCTACAAGCTCTTATAAATTCAGACTGAACTGAAGAAGCTGAAGAGGTTCAGTTCAGGGTCAAGCTCCATGGAGTAGCATGAAATTGTGCATTGCTGCAAGGAGAGGGTGTGATCTTGTGTGGCAAGGGTCATAAAACGGGGTCATCTGGTCTTTCAACCGTTACTTATCTCCCAGATAGTCCTGGGATACTGTAAATTTTGGTGATTAGAAGTAGAAACCATCAATTGGATAAGAAAAAAGGGGTGCTATAATCTACCTATGAGCTTGGGCTTGATTTGAAAAAGTTCTGCTTCATTGGCATAGTCAATCAATTGTAATTAGAGCTCTCAGACTTAATATTCACAGTGCTATGGTTACTGGAGTGGGCATTGGAAGACTCTGTCATGCAAGTCAGGATGGCGATACACACGCAGCATGTGCTTCAGTGATACTATTTCTGTTTGATTTTATCTCTCTGTGCAGCAATATTTTACCCAACCAAATACAAAGTTCATAATATAAATATAAAAGCAGTAGAATTTGTATTTTAAGGTACCTAAGAAGATATTTTCAAGTAACTAAAAGGATACAATAGAACTAAGTCTTATTGCAATGGATTTTAAATATTTTTTTTCTCTATATTTAGGACAGGTTCTATAGAGAGTATAGAGACTACTAGATCAGACTCGTAGTGATTCTTGTGTTTTCAGCTTCCCAAGTGCTTGTATTACAGGAGTGTGTCCCCACACCGTATCAATCACCTTCTCAGCGCACCCTGGAAGTGGGACCGGCCCAGCCACTACACTCTGCCTAAGCAGGTGCTTTAGCCCACTGATTTTAAATACTTTCATGAATAGTGGTATTAGATAATTATTTAATCATTTAGTAAACATATTGGAAATGATAGTTATGATGAACACTCAAAGAACATTTTTTTAATTTTAATTTTGATATACCTAGTAAAAACCATATACCTTACAAAAGATTAGATATACAGAATTTCCCTAGAGCTGATAATTTATTATAGACTATATCATTTGATATTGACCTGGCTGTCCCCAACTTAAGGGTATAATATTGAGATAATTAAAATGTACTTTTAGTTTGGGGATACTTCAACATCTATATCTCTAAGGAAAAATATCTATTCTTTGACTTATCCTTCATGTTAATATTTAAGTTTTATAGGACCCATATATGTATGAAAACACACAAAAAAATATTCTCAACATTGACATAGGGGAAAGCATCTCCTAATCTGCTAGGTATATGTAATGAGTTCTTGTTTTCTAAAATTGAAAAATTAATTTTAGGAACAATGGAGGCTAAGAGAAGAATATGCTTGGTGGGAGGAAAGCCTCCATCTGAGAGAGACAGAATGGGTCCTGAGCACGTGCCAAGGTCCCTGCCTATCCTAGAGATTTCATAGAGCAAAGCCACAGGTGAAGCAGGCCCAAGGTGGGGACTGCTGGGAAATTGATAGGTGGACATGAAGTCTGACAAAACTATGGCTGACTAGTAAGATTATGACTGTGAGTGCTTGGGTCAAATTGATTGAATGAGAATCAAACAGGGAATCAAGTTACATAGCAAGAGAGAGAGAGAGGAATGCAAAGAAAATTGTCAGTGTGAAGTATGTTTATTTTCTTAATTTGGATAAAGAACAATTGTCAATGGAAAAATAAGATTATTTTCCACCTGAAGTTCAATGACTGCGTGGTTCCATAAAGGAAAGATAAGTTTAGTCGCAAGTTCAGATTAAGTTGAGGAAGATCTGTGGAGGATAGAATTTATGAAAGGAATTTTTTGATTAAGTTGTTGAATTTTAAAAAGACTATTTTAAGAGTTTTCTAAGTACATATAAAGCAATATTTTCTCTAAATATTAGCTATTAAAGCAAGTCATCAGTTCTAAAAATGGTAAAATTTTTCTAAGCGCTCTAGATAAATTCCTTTAATTTTCACCACAAAACTATGGCACTGACTCCATGATGGGAATTTTTATTTCACAGAATAAGAATTTAATGTAGAGTTTGATGTCATAGGATGTGTTCAAGTATGCTAGAATGAAGATATGTTATAGAAAATAGTATGTAGGCTTATATTGAATTGATTTTATTTATTTTTTAAATTTTTATTATTTTATTATTATTTTTTTTTTCTTGTTTCAGAACTTTTGTTTGTTTTATTTATTTTTATGGCCAGCTCAGCCTGGCCTGAGGGCAGGGCTGGCGCAGCATGTGGTGCTGGGGATCGAACCGAGGTCCCTGTGGCTGCCTAAGCTTTCCTAAGCAGGCGCTTTAGACCACTGAGCCATCCTGCTGGGCCCATGAATTTATTTAGAACTTTAGTACATTAAGCTCTTTGGAGAGACATGAGGTATTTAAGAACCAATGTTAAGGGTTTAATGCAGTAAGTGCACGAGTTTACATGCCGGCTCAAAACAATCAAGGGCAGGATAAAGAACATAAATGCTTGTAATGTAATCTTAGGGAGTAAAATGTTACTCATCATATAATTTTTATTTCAAAACATATTGTGTCTACTGTAAGAATATAAAACCTGTAACATATTTGTAGCATGATCCTGAACAACTGTGACTACCAATATGGCAAACAGTTGTCACATTGATTGTTACTATGACAAGTTACTATGTTGTTACGCTATTGTTACTGTTATGTAAATAATACAATAGTCCTTTTATAATGCATCATTGAAGAGTTTATTAGTGATTTCATTAACAAGATCTTTCCCTCCAAAATCCAAAGCCTCAAGGCTACCTACTTCATCCTAGAATGGATCTACAGTCAGATTTGTTGGGTTTGTGATCCGATTGAACACTTATCACCTGACATTGACATTTTTACACTCAATTTCCTTTTTTACATAATAAAAAAAAATTATGGTATCAATGCCAAGAAAAGATTTTGATATCATAGATTTTCAGTGGAAATTAAATGAACACATTTTAATAAAGCTCTTAGGAAAAGTTGTGGTAGGCATAAAATGCAAGGTGAATGTTCTCAGCCTTTTAACCCTGTGGACAGTTTCAGATGATTAGGTTTTTTAATCCATGCGTGATACATACATACACAAAGCTTAGCATTCGCAATCTTGAATATCTACATGACAATGTGTTTTCTTTCTTTTTTTCTAGTAATACAGGAGTTCTTACTGTGTTCATGACCTAAACTCTGTTTCAGAGAAAGAGTAGCAATTATACTGGCAAAATCTACAAAGCCAACTTGTTGACAAGTTTCACGTGATGTTTTCCAGTTTGGAAGACAAATCAAATTACTCTGAATTCCTGAAGTTTCAATGTTTAGTATTGCTTGCATCTCAGCAGGAGAGAAGGAACTTTGTAAAGCTTTTGAACTGAATAATTACAGAGTTACCACAAATGGTAATTTTTTATTCTATACAATATTACATCTTTTAGAATACATATGCAAGGAAAAAAGAATATGTACAACATAGTGACCTATGTAATTTGTGGTTTTGCCATAAATATATAATTAAAAAATGATACATTCCAAAAATATTATATGAGAGTCACTAATTGTTATTCTGTCACAGTGCCTGGTTCATACTTATTTTCCATACTGTATTCTGGAAAATAGAACATAGAATTTTCATAACTATGTAGTACATTTAAGAGAGCAATACCAATAAAATGACAGCAGGATGGAGTCATTTAGACCTGGAGTTTATCTTCTGGGGATACAGATTTTGGTTTTAGGAAATCCCTTTTAGTGTAGATGTAAAACATTTCTTCTTTGACATTTACCAACTGTAAGAAAAAAATAATGTAATAGGATTGGAAGCCAGAGAATATTTCATACTAATCCTGAAATTAATTCTTCTGCACTCAACTCAAAAAGGAACACTATTATCCTTTTATTGAATCATCAGGATAATATTCTACATTTTCACTATCTTTAACATTGTGAACACATTATTCTTTTGATTTTACTTGTATTCCTCAATTTGGAATTTCTTTATCCTTAGAAAAATTTCCATCCTCCACAAGATTTGCAACAGTAATACACTAGACATCTACATTTTCTTCTTCTGTGTCCACTGTGTGTGTTTGTGTGTGTGTGTGTGTGTGTGTGTGTGTGTGCTAAATTATTTGGGATTTAGTTACAAATTTATTAAAATTTGTCATTAAATAGTTCGTTTATCTTTGAACTAGATCATTTACACAGCACAGTTATTCACTGAGGATTTAGCATTGATGGAACACAGCATCTGATACACAGTTTATAGTCACATATCCCTAGCTGTCCTAATTTTTAAAAATGCTTTTTCTCCAAATACACTTAGTCAAGGAAAGCTAGGTACTTGGTTTTAACATTTTTAACTTCATCTTCCTTATGATAGCCAGACAAATATTTAAAACCTCAAATGCATTATGCCATTTAGTGAATCTTTTGACTGTCCTTACAATGCAATGCAGGACTAAAATGGGTTGGTGACATAAGCATTTGCCTGGCAAACACAAGATCCTGAGTTTGATCCCTGGCGCAGAAAAGAAAAAAAAATCAATGGAAACCTCTCAACTACTCTCAAGATTTGAGTTATTTATTATACTATTGAAATTGTTTTTCAATAGCATTGATTTTCCCTAGAAATCAGTATGTAATTTCATAGCCATAAGTTTGTGTATGATATTCCTTTACCAAGATATTCTTAAATATTAATTCCTTTCACCTGACTAGCTCATATTTGTTGTTTCTATGAAAACTAATGCAACAGTCCCAGCAGAAAGCATTATTCTCTGAGATCACTTGAAAAATCTTCTGGAGGAGTTACTATATGATATAACATGATTGTAAATTCACCTATTTACTTACCTCAAGAGATTAGATACTTTTTTATAATACGGAAATTGTTTATCTCGTATATTTTGCTCACCTCTGTATTTCTTAATTTTTTGCACCACCCTTTCACATAGGTGGTTCAGTGAATTTGAGGAGCAGAGTACATTAAATTATAACTGCTCCTTTGATTGTATGCGTTCAATCGATATAAAGTTATGTTTGAATGGGGGGTCTTAGGTCAAGTTAGAGATAGAGAGAGGAAAGAAATGGTTCTGAAGTTATCATCACATTTTAATTTATCTATTTTAAATAGTTGTTTTTGTGTTACATTGATCATAATACTGGATGATAAGGAAGGGGATTGACAAGAGCTAGGATCATGTACAGAAAATTATTACTGAGAACAAAGTAGAGGCAGAGGGCGAGTGGGTTGTTGTGGTTGTTACAGCTCCACGCTATTGGGAGAAAGAAACACTTCTACCTTACAGAACAGTAGGGAGAGCATTCAGTTTCTTCTCATCTTACTCAGAGCACTGACAGGACCCTGCCACACTTCAGAATGCTGCAGACCATGGCAAAAAGAGAGAGACTTACTACTGCAGAGCCAGAAAACTTACTCCTTTGCTGAGAGATAACCAGAGGAGCACCAGGATAGCAATGGACAGACAATTCTATTTGAGAAATGGCAGGCAGAGGCTGAGAGAAATTGTAAAACCTCCGGAGAGGTTTCATAGGTCTCAACAGTCTCAGGATATACTGCTTGCTGTGTCTTTCTCTACACAGAGCTGATTGATAAAAGCCTGGGAAAAATGGCTGTATTTTCAAATCTGTGGCTTGGACACAAAGCTATAAACCAATAAAAATAACCCAGAAAAATGTAATCCAAGAACAGGAACACACAAAATAACCCTCCAAGAGCTAATCTCAACGTAAATGATATACACACATCCTTCAGAATCTGCACAGTTCTGACTTGAGGACCACACATGAATACCAAATCTATGGGTACCAAACTCTCTGGATACCCTGAAATGGCATAGTCTTTCTGTATAATTATACCTGTCCTCTTGTGTATATTAAATCATCACTTGATTAATAATAATTTCTAACACAGTGCCCATGCTATGCAAATATCCTTTATACTATGCTGTTTAGAAAACAAATCCATTCAATAAAACCTTGGTTTGTGAGCATAATTCATTCTGAGAACATGCCTGGTATGCAAGGAATGTGTATATTGAAGCAAATTTCCTCCTAAGAAACATAAGAAATGATGGCAGCTCAGATGACTTGTTCTACAATCCCAAAATATTCATATAAAATGATTCTAGTATTCTGATTAATACACAATGATAAAACAAATACAGAATATAAAGGAAAATAAACAAATTAACCTGAACTTACCCCTGCAAACCTCCATAGACGCTGTAAGGAAAGGAGGAGCGAGGAGAGTTACTGTGTAAATTAACTTTTGCTATCATCAATAGACTCACAGTTATCTATTGACTCAATGTAATCTGTTTGGTTTTCGTGCAGCATTACCAAAAACCTATCCAATGCCCTTGCTTTTATCTACATTGCAGAATTTCATGGAAATGTGACATTCCATTGTCCCACTTGTTACCTGTGGTGCTACCGCCTTATTTTATTTTATTTTATTTATCTTTTTGAGACAGGGTCTCGCTGTACAGTTCAGGCTGGCCTTGAGCTCAGTTTTGTAGCCCAGGCTGGTCTCAAACTCTCATGGATCCTCCTGCCTCAGCCTTCTGAGTGCTGGGATTACAGGTGTGTGCCACCATGCCCGGCTTACAGCCTTATGTAGGTGATGATTTTCTACAAAATTTTGCACTGTCTCCTACATTTTATACATCTCCCTATTATTATTATTATAAGTGAAAGATGCTTCTGCTTTTTTTTTCTTCTTCTTCCTGTACAGAGATCTCTTTTGGGGCCTCTTGCTAGTGGGAGATCAGGCCCCTCAGTCCTGCAATGTGAAAAGAAGCTCTGGCTCAGTTGCCATGGTCTAACTTTAGCACCACATTGTGAATCATGGCTTTGTATCAAATTATAATTTATTAGAAATGTTGATAATCTTGTGAAGCACTCACAGGACAAGCTAGTCACAATGCAAGGTTTTATGGTAAATTAAGAACACATCTTGTACTTGTTAAGGTCTGCTGAAAAAAATTTTCTTAGTAGTTTTGATGCACAGTTGGTGAAATTTATTTGTGAAATGTACAGGCAAAAAAGGGCTGACTGATAATTAAGAATTAATCTCCAAAATACAGCAGAAATTTCTACAATAGTTAGGAAAAGAAAAAATTTCCAATTAAAAAATGAGTGAGGACCTAGTATTGACAGATCTCCAAGGAAAATATATAAATTGCTAACTGGTAGGTGAAAAATGTTCCTCATTATTAATCATTAGGAAATGTAAATCAACTTACAGTGAAAGTTAACACCAAATGTTACGCAGAATGGCTAATGTCAACATTTTATACCCAACTTTTATGATTGATTCTAGAGAACTCATGAAAATGTGCAAAAAAGAAAAGGAAGCCGGGCGTGGTGGCTCACGCCTGTAATACCAGCACTTGGGAGGCTGAGGCAGGAGGATCAGTGCGAGTTCGAGACCAGCCTGGGCTACAAAAGTGAGCGCAGGACCAGCCTCAACTGCATAGCGAGACCCTGTCTCAAAAAGACACAAAAAAAAAAAAAAAAAAAGAAAAGGAACAAAGTAATCTTATAATTATGGTAATTTTTAAAAATAAAGCACACATACAGATTTATTTATAGATTATATATGAAAACATAGCTTTCTGATGAGGTAGTGTTATGGTTTATATCTTGATGTTTTCTCAAAGCTGTGCACCCACAGGTGGGGCTTTTAGGAAATGATTGGAACATAGTAATTGTCTTCACTGGATGAGAAGGCTATAGTTAGATTTGATGTTGAGAGCTGAGGCCAGGCTGGAGGAAGTGAGTCACTATGGGAATGTTTTGGAATAGTCTACCTTAATCATTCTCTGTTTCTTGTCAGCATGCCTTGAGCTGTTTCTCTTCTGCTATGACCCGTGGTCGTGCTCCCTTGCCTCAAACCAAATCAACTATGTACTGAAAACTTCACCAGCCACAAGCCAAAACAAATTTCTCCTTGCTTAAATTGTAGGCGTGCGGTGTTTTCCCCATCAACAGAGTAACTGCTGGTTTCTATTATGGGTTACCTTCTAGATTTTATTATTCAAGAGTTCTACATGCGCTAAAAGTCTGAGGCAGCTGTAGACTCAGCCCTCTCTAAATTCTGTCCCAGGCGATCTTTTAGTCTTTCACTTCATTGAGACTTTCTAACTTCGATCGGTATCTGTGTGTTACGTATTTTACGTACGTATTTTACTACGTATTTTACTTTTCAGTGTCCTCACCCGATGCATGACATCTTTACTGAAGTGTCTCTGCTTTTAGAGGGAGAAGAGTTGCCTACAATTTCTCCAGTAACTCATTTTACAAAGAAGAAAAAAGAGGTCTAAAACATTGAAGAAAACAAACTTGCACTGCCACCTTTCCAGAAAATAATTTTAATAGATTAGTGAAACTATTAATACAGATTTTATGTATTGTATGTATTGTGAATATACAAAACGCATTCCTTGCCAGAGATTTTATAAGAGGGTATTTAGAAAAATATCCATTAGTTATTCCAATTGCTTTGAAATAGGAATTTGTACTCATACATAGCAGGGTAATAATAAATATTAAGAGAAGTGGACTAAACAGACATCCATGCAGCCACTCTGAACTCCAAACCCTCATGCAATCCTGTTATACTATTGGCTGTCTTCTACTCCAAATCCCTAATCTACACTGTCAAAGATATGTTGACATTCTACAGCATCATTAACAATGCCTTTGAAACGTCACAAATGTTGAAAAACTGTGCCTAAAACGTTATGTCTGAACACAAGAGTGTGTTGTAATTCCAGAAAGTGATGAAGTGCCTTTGTTTCAGTGACTCCTGTGAACTGCGACCAAACACAACTGAAATCTTGACACTATGTACAATACTGTACATAGTGTATGTACAATACTGTAACTTCATTTCTTCTTTTTATATTCTATTCTCTTTCAAGTAACATGACTTCGAGTTATTAATGCAATAATTAGGTGATGAATGTAACAGCATTGTTATGACAGTAGTGAAGATTTAATGAATTCTTTTACAAACTACATGACTACAAAGTAGTCAAAATATAGCAGTAGTCCAAAGTGTAGGAGGTCAGACAAAATAACGGAGCAGTGGCGGCCGTTTCAAAATAAACAGTGAATGGAGAATACATGGAAACCTAGAGGGAACTGACAGAGAAGAGAAAATAAAGTTAAATAATACTGAAGACGTATAGCACACAGAGGAGACAGGGCGCAGCATCCTTGCTAATAGCAGCTGAGGAGCCACCAGCTCAGAGGCAAGGAGAACAAAGCTGGATCAGGACTAGGAGAATCTTGGGCAATGGGAGACAGAGGGAAGGTTTTCAGACACTGCCTCTGAAGTGCGCCTGCTCCAACAGCGGTTCAATGATTGTGGCCCCAGCACCTAACGGCACAGATATGCAGAGCAGGACTGTGTGGTAGGGAAGGGGTGGGTGCTGGAGTCTAGGGGAAGAACAGCCCTTGATGGCTTCCTACTGCCCCCTTTCCAGAGTGTATAGGAAAGAAAATCATGACTGCTGGTAGAGGAAACACAGACTGGAAATCCTTCTGAGAGGCAGGCACTGCTGATCCCAGACTTCTTGGCTCCTTCAGGCAGAGGCAAGATTCAGCCTGAGCTACTCAGAATTGGAAGCCCATGTTGGGGCTGTGTTCACACTGTGTGCCAACCTCTATGCCTTGCACAGTTCCCAGGGTGCACTGCCACCTTAAATTTCCTGAATGAACAGAGACTTGTCCTGGCTTGCGCTCTGATTCTTAAGCAGAGCCTGAGGAATGGAGCCACATGTGTGACAGAAGACTTTCTTTCACAGCTCTTTATTTGATTTTAATTTTACTTTTAAAATGTTTTAGCCTTTGCTACTTTCTGCCTTCTGTACATACCCCCACTTTTCCCTTATGTTCAAGATACATCCACTTATATATGAAGTCTTCTAGTTTATCATTCCTTATAGCTGAGTAATATTCCATTGTATGAAAGTATCACATCTTTTTCAATCATTCTTCAGATGATGGGCATTTTGGTTGTTTCCAAGATTTGGCTATCACAAATTGTGCTGCTATGAACATAGGTGCACAGATATCACTATGACATGATGTTTTCAGTTCTTCTCATCCTCCCACTCTTATTCCATTGTGCTGTACATTTTTACTCCCAACATCAAAGTCAGCAGACATGTGCTTCACTTGCTCTTGCCTTCTGTGCATTCCCAACATAGTTCACAGAGAGTAAGGGCCTTCCCCGTTGCCCCCATATGTACCTACTACTGCTACCCATATCTCCTCCCCTAACCTCTCTGGTGCATTTGATCCATCCTCAAGTTTATTTTTCTTGCTTCTCCATCTTTTCAACTGCCTCCCTTGCACTTTTGCGCTAATATTTATAACAACAATAGAATCTTTTCCAACTTCCTTTCTCCATCACCATTTTACCACCCGGTTTTACCTGTTACTCCTTTCTAGGTATATAAAAATATACCTGTCACCCAGTGGGATCCCTTGCCCCACTCCTTCCCATTTCACAGAGCAGAGGACTTTTAAAAGATAAAAGATTTATACAATTTGAAGAGAAACCAGAGTACAGAGCCGAGAACTTAGAAATCTTAGTTTTTTCGTTCTCTCTTTTGATGTTACCCAGTCCCTAATACCCTGGACTTCTGATAGCTGACATCATAAAATTATTATTATTATTAATTATGATGATGATGATGATGATGATGATGATGATGATGATGGTACTAGGTATTGAACTCAAGACCTTGTGCTTGCTAGGCAAGCACTTATTTCACTGAGCCATCTTCCTGGCTCATATAAAATTATTTTGAATACGCTTTTTCTCCAGTTGGGGAGACACATCAAGTGTGCATTCAGTGCAAATCAAGACTTGGGTTGTGATGATATGTGCACTAGAATTGTGGATTTGTTGTCTAGGCTAAAAGGAGACTCAAACTGGACTGCAACCAGCCCTGATAAATACCGCTGCCATGGATTAGTCTGTTACTATTGTAGTTTCACTGATTGCCTACGAACAATCCTCAGTTAGTGGGCAATCCCATGTTTGTGAACCTGTCTGCCAACCTAACCATCACATCTAGCGAGAGAGACAGCAAGACTTCCTAACCAAAGAAGTCAGACTCGATCAGACACTGAAAGAATGGCTGTCGCCTCATGGAAGGAGGGCAACTGAGTCTGAGTTAACATCAGTGTGCTGTGACAGGGTCCAAAGGAGTTATTAGGATGTGAGAACTCAGACACTTGGTCAAAGTAGCTATTAGGAACATTTTTGCGATGTCTCATACCTAATCTGTGTTCCTATAGGTCATCTGACTAGGTTAAGTTTTCATATGTTTCTGAATTGATTTCTTAATAATTCACTCTGTTCTTTTATAGTTTCATGTGCTTATTAGGTTGCTACTCTTGCATATTCTTTCACTGGTTCTGATTAACAGGTGTTAAGGCTCTTTCTCTAATTTCAGCTCTTTACCTACTTCATTTGCCTCAAATTCCCAAGACAACATATATATTTACTCTTTCTCCAAACATATAAACTGCTCCTCTTTAAGTCACTTACAGTTACTCCTGTCTTCACTAGTATATTCCCAGAGGTTCTCCATTCTAAGTCTTTTGCTTTTTTATATATTACCTACCTTACTATATTCTCTCTGAGTAAGTTCTCATAACCACATAGTTTTCCTCAATCACAAATAAACCCATTTCCTCCCACATTCCCCTCCTCCTAGGCAAAATATCCTCAAAAGACTCTCAGTAATAACTTCTAAGTCAACTGAAAACACTCAAATAAAATGGGGCCCAACTCAGTCTTTCCTTCCTACATATCACTAATTCGCACTGCAAACCTTCCCCTTAGTGCCCCCTTAGTGGTATGTATCCATCACCTTTCATTCTCCCTTCCTAGCTTGCCTACCTCACTTCTGAGCAAACACAAATGTATCACAGTGTGATAGTGAATAGAGAGTGGATTTGAGAGTAACTAGCATATAGAACTACCATAAGGGTGAAGCTGAGGATGCTGATATAAATTGGAGCAATCATTTTGGCAAAACACTTGGGTCAGAGTTGAAATCGCTTTAAGTAAATAACGGAAGGAATAACTACTAGGAGAGGACAGATAATGCAGAAAACTATCCACCAAAGGACAATATCCTACCACAAATCACTACATGAATCACAACCTATTATCACTTCTCTAGTTACCAATGTATAGTAACCTCCTCTCCTTCCCAAAAAATGGAGGATAAAAAAGAAGGGGCAATATATAATTAAAGAAAATAATTTCTCTCTATATATATACATATGTATATATATATATATATATATATATATGTATATATATATGAATAAACACAGATGTAGGTAGAAAATGGAAAAACAGGGAAATAAGAATTCTTAACCCTACCCCAACTGTTTCAGTGTAGAGAACCAGGGGTCACAAAGGGAAAGAAAACAAGTACCATTTAGTATAAATCTATGGAAAGATCTTAGAAGAGATGAAGGAAACCGAGGCGTTCAAAGAGGAAATGAACCACAGTTTCACAGAAATTATGCTCAACATACCAATGGTGAATTTCAGGCAAACAGGTAAAAAGTATTGGATGAGCTAACCAAAACAGCTTAAAATTTGAGTGACAGGCTTAATAAGATCATAGAATCCTCAAAAAGGTGCCAGATAAAAAACTTGAAGTAAAAACAGTATAGAATTCATCCAATGCCCAACTGACTCCTGTGAAGACAAGAGCATCAGATACTGAGGATAAAATGGTGACCAAGAGTCCAAAGAGGCCAAAAAATAAAGTAAGAGTACAAGAGAGGAGAGGCGCTGTTAGATGACCCAAAGAAGAAACATCTACGGGTAGTTGGAGTGAGAGAAAAGTTAGAAGATAGCACAGATGGACTCATTAATGTGCTTAACAAAATTACAGAAAACTTTTTTCCAATATAAGAGAAGAATTTAAAGTGCAAGCGAGTGACATTTACAGGACACTGAACAATTATGATGAAAGGAGGAATTCTTAAAGGCATAATCTCATTAAATTCACAGATATTTAGCCAAACGAGAAAATTCTAAAGGCATCCAGGAAACAAAAACACATAGCAAGGTAAGCTAATTAGAATCACAGCGGACTTTTCAGCACAAACCCTGAAGGGCAGAAGAGCTCGGTTTGAAGTATTACAATCCCTACAAGCAAAAAAAAAAAAAAAAAAAAAAAAATCTCGACTAATTTACCCAGCCAAGCAGCCCTTTAGAATAGATGAGGAATTAAGTTATTTCCATGAAAAATTAAAATAAAAACACCTCACAAGATACAGGAGTCCTAAATCAGCTTTGAGAAAGTAACCAAGAATCTTCTAGACAGAAACAACAAATCAGACACAACCAAAAACACAGAGGAAACTTGTGAGGTCAATGAGTAAACAGATAAGAAAAAGTCCGAAAAGTAAAAGCAGATGAAGAAAGCAGTGGTAAGAAATAATCAACACATTTCAATAATATTTCTCAATTTTAATCCTTCAACTCTACAATCAAAAGGCACAGACGGGAGGACTGGATAATAGCACAGAATCCAATAATCCATGGCATTGAAGAAGCTCAGCTAATCCAAAAGTTATTCATGTACGAAAATTAGGGATTGGAAGACAATGCTTCACACATTGGAGCCCTAAAACTAAATAGGATTAACAATTCTACTAGAAAACTTCAAGCTCAAAAAAAAAAAGATTGGAAGAAGCAAGGTCATTACATGCTAGAACAATCCAACAAGAAGAGATAACATTGATAAACATATATACACTGAACCCTAGAGCACTTGGCTTTATAAAGCAAAAACTACTAAATTTAGGTAAGATAAATACTAACACAATCATAGTAAGGGCTTTTTACATCTCACTTTCATATACAGATAGGTCAAACAAGCAACAAAAACTAAAGAAATTTCAGATCTGAATCACACTCTTGAACATGTGGACATAATAAATAACACAGATTATCTCACGCTTGCAGAATAGAGTGCTCCTTCTTTTCAGTAGCACACAGTACTTTTTCCAATATAGAGTAAATTCTAGTCCATAAAACCTGCTTAAGAAAATGCAAAAGAATTGAAAGCACCCCATACATACTGCTAGACTACCAGGCAATGAAAATAGAAATCATTAAAAAAAAAGACAGAAAATAGAAATCACTGACAGAAGAAATTTTTGAAAAGGCAAAAGCTCATGAAAAAGTAATAACATGCCCATAATCAACGGATGAGTCCCAGAAGGAAGTTAGAATTGTCTGGAAGTTAATTTTGTGACTGTGCAACTCAGTAAAGCCTCTGGAACACCATGAAATTGGTCATAAGAGAAGGTGTCATCACAATCAATACTAGAAAACAGAAAAAGCCCAAATAAGTAACCTTTCGAGAAATTTTAAAATACTTGAGAAACACCAAATGGGTTCCAAACTGAAATTAAGAAGACAAACTATGAAAATAGAAATCAATGAATTTCAAACTAAGAAACTTGTACCAAAAAACCAACAAATTGAATAGCTGGTTTAAAAAAAAAATAGATGACCTCTTAGCCAGACTCACCAAAAGAAGTGTAGAAAGGAATCAGTGCGATTAGAAATAGTAAAGGTGAAATCAGGCACTGTTGAAATGTGGAAGATGTTATATATTTGGAAAATTATGTTGTAAAAAGCAAATTTTGGATGTAAAATAAGATGACTTAGTAGTAAACAATCTACAAAAATAAAATAAAAATAAAAACAAAAAATCAGGACTTCATGGATATACTGATAAATTCTCCAAAATCTTTAAGGAACTTATGCACCAGTGCTCCTCCAGCTCTTCAAAGAAATCAAAAGGGATGGAGCTCTCCCAATTGATTTACAGAAGCCAGTGTTGCCCTGATAGGAAAATGCATAAAGACCCAACCAGAAAAGACAACTATAGCCATGTTTTAAATGAACATAGATGCAAAACTGCAACATGCAGCTTATCAAAAAATTGATTCATTAGGGTTAACATCCCAGAGGCACTATGATTGTTTTCATACAACAGTCAATAAATGCAATGCATTACCCACACAAATGCTGGGTCTAAACTCTAAAACCTCATGATTGTGTCAGTTTATACGGAAAAGCATTTCAACAAAAAATCACCACTGCTTAATGATTCAGACTCTGAGGAAATGAGGTATAGAGTGCCTGTACCCAAACATAGTAATGACCATATATGTCAGACTAATAGCCACCATCATACTAAATGGGGGGAAAAAGAAACCTTAAAATCATTGCACTTAAAGTAAAGAAAAAGGCCAAAAAGAAAAAGATATTCATTATCCTCTCTCTCTCTCTCTCTCTCTCTCTCTCTCTCTCTCTCTCTCTCTCTCTTCGTCTCTCTCCATCTCTGTCTGTCTGTCTGTCTGTCTGTCTGTCTGTCTGTCTCTCTCGTCATAGATGGCTCAGCCTGCCCTGGGGATGGGGATTGGGATGGTGCAACATATGGTGACAGAGATTGAACTGCAGTCCCTGTGGTTGCCTAAGCTTGCCTAATCAGGCACTTTAGTCCACTGAGCTATCTCACCGGTCCTCTGCTACCATCTCTTATGTTTAACACAGTACTTGAAATATTGGCCAGAGAGTTAGGCAAAAGAAGGAAATAAAAGATACATAGTTAATCAGGTGATGCATGCTGTAATTCTAGTATATGGGAGACTCAGATAAGAAGACTGCTGTGAGTTTGAGGCCAGCCTGGACTACGCAGTCAGTTTAAGGTCTGGCTGACCTATATAGTAAAATCTTGTTTCAAAAGAATAAAACACTTCAAACAAACAAACAAACAAACAAAAAGAAAACATATAGTAAAGGAAGATCACATAGTACCATCATTTAAAGTGACATGATATTCAACATAGGAAGCCCAAAGAACTCCACCAAACAACCTTTAGAAGTAATAATGAACTTCAGCAAAGTAGCAGGATATAAGATCAATGTACAAAAATCTGTAGCATTTATATCCATCAAAATTGAATGAAATGAGAAGGAAATTATGAAAACAATATCATTCACAGCAGCTTCAAGAAAAACTGAAATATCTAGGAATTAATTTAACCAAAGAAATAAAAGACCTCTAATAACAAGTAGTATTGGGAAGACTGGCTAGCTGTTCATAGAAGAATAAAACTAGACCTCTCATCTCTTACCATGTACTAAATTAAAGTGAAAATAGAACAAATATCTAAACATTAAAGCAGAAAATTTAGGACCATTGTCTAATTTATTCTGTGTATATGTGCATGGTTTTGCTCCTGCCATGTTTCCTAACTTTTGTACTTGCTGTCTTGTCATTGTTTAATCCTTAAGTTCTTGATTTCCATTTAGCTATGTTATGCCTGTCTTAGCTACTTTTTACTTATTGCTAGGACTAGTACTCAATGTTCAAAATGAAGGAAGGAAAGGTTTACTTAGCTCACAGTTTGTGGAGGTTTTAGTCCATACTTCACTGGCACCAAGGTAGCAGAAAACAATGAAGAGGAGAGGAGCAGCAACAGCTGTGGCATCCATCAAGCCTCTCTCTTCCAAATTCTGTGCCAGTGCAGAGCTCCTCCAAAGTGGCACGGCTGCAAAGATCAAGCTGGTCCAAGCAGGAAGCAGCCAGGGTAGGGCAGAGCTGGGCTGCCCGCACGAAGTCTTCCTCAACTCTTTTTATACACTTTTTGTGCTGAGCCACTCTGGGGTGGCCTTCCTTGCCTTAGGCTAGAACCAAGCACATCCCAAGGCAGGCCCTCTATATCTTGCAGAATGGGACCCCCACAGCCTGGAACCAGCCAAGCCCATCCACCCAAGCTTCCTCAAGTTGACACAATGTATCAACCACTACAATACCTTTCCTTTTTAAAATTCTTCTTTTGAGTTCTTACACTAGGGAGACAATGCAATGTTTACACATGTAGGTCTGGTTTATTTTACTGATGAGTATATGTTCAAGATGCATCCACTTATACATGAAGTCTTCAAGTTTATCATTTTTTATAGCTGAATATCTAGCTTCATATCATTCTTTATGCAATATTCAATTGTATAAAAACACTACATCATTTCCAACATTCTTCAGGTGGTGGACATTTTGGTAGTTTCCAAGATTTGGCCATCACAAATTTTACTGTTATAAACATAGGAGCACTAACATCACTATGATATGAATGGTCCTAAGAATCTCCCACAGGTTTTTCACACTGAGGATAGCAATGTATAATACTAAAACCATGCTTGGAATGCCTATCATTCTGGTCATTTAGATGTATGCTGCTTCTAATATCACTTCAGATATTGTTACACTTCCAGGTAATTTTTTTAGGGTAATAAAAGAGAATAAGAGACAAGGAAAAATGTCATAGGATTGACCAGCCACAGTTTTGTATATGGTTAGATTTCTAAATTGTTGTGTAAAAATATACGACTTTTTATCACATTCAATAAAGATTTATTAGAATATCAATGATTGATGGAAAATACCAGTTCCCATTAAATGTAAGGCATTTGATATTGAGAAAGTCAGTGATGTTAAGCTCAAGTACCTATGTTATACGGTAATAGTATCACTAAGCTTCTCTTCTGGAGGAGTACAACTTAAGTTTGCAGACCAAAAATTAGAAAAAAAAAAAAAAAGGGCTACAAGAATATGGGCTCGGCAGGATGGCTCAGTGGTCTAAAGTGCCTGCTTAGGAAAGCTTAGGTGGCTGCAGGGACCGTGGTTCGATCCCTGGCACCACATGCTGTACCAGCCTTGCCCTCAGGGCAGGCTGAGCCAGCCATAAAAAAAAATAGTCAATATTTTGGCCCTAGCCCTTCAAGGGCAATGAGGACTCAGGACATAAGAGAACCTGTACTGTAATATCTTATAATTCTGTGATGTGTGAAATTTTCTGTTCAAGGAGATTATGAGACCATAGAATAAAGAGATTGACGATGTGTAGTGTACCTAAGGAGAGTCACCTAGAGAGAAATCATTCTCTCAGGCCTTCACACACTGTAAATTGGTCAAGCAATGGCCATGACTCATCCAGACAGCTGACAGTGACAAAAGTTCTACAAGATGCTATGCATAGTTCCAAGGTGAATACTGGTGACTTAACTGGCTTAGTCAGACACAAAAGTTGCATGTTTTGTTATATAGGTCTTACTTTAACTTGGCCTTAACTATCCAGAAGAAAAGTTTAAACATGAGGCATAAAAAGCAAAGCCAGATAAATATGCTGAGCTGTAAAAGGCTCAAGCCAACAGCATCTGACATTGCCATTTCTGCTGATAACCCACTACCATTATGAAATATTGGGCTGTGCATATAACTACTTTATCTTAGCTCAATGAGAAAAAGTATTTGTAGCAATAGTGTGTAAAAAACATCATATATATGCATCTTGTACTCCGAACAACTACTATGAAGAAAACAATATATATTGTGTTAATAATTGTGTCTGTGCTAATGATGTGTTTTGAAGTAGTCTCATTGCTATTTCATATTAAAAGTAATAAAATTATATAAAAAACAGAAAATTTAACATTCTGGAAGATAAAGTTGGCAAAACAATTCAAGACAGCATAGAAAACAATGTGGAAAGAATTTTCTAAACAGAATCTAAGTCATATAAGACAGTGGCAAATATTGATGAATGTGATTATGTCAGACTGAAAGCTTTTGTGTGGAAAAATTATCAATTAGTGAAACAAAGGAATAACTTACAGATTAGGCAAACATTTTTGTCAGCTGTTTCTCAGAGAACCAATATCTAGAATATAAAGAACTAAGAAAAAAAAAAGCCTCATGTTAAATTAAAGACCTAGAAAAGAAATGGAAGAGAGAATGAAAAGATACTCCACAGAATAAAATGTACAAATGGTCAATCAGTATGTGAAAAAATGTTCATTATCTCTGGCCATTAGAAAAATGCAAATAAGACCAATACGACTCTAATTTTACTGTAGAAAGAATGGAAGCCCAGCCCAAGCCCCAACACTGGGAGCTGAGCCTGCGCACCCGCCGCGG
>PVJA010035880.1:20000-21461 GCA_004027025.1 Myocastor coypus | reverse complement strand
GTAATCAACCAGTTTTCCAACTGGGATTTAACAAATTCATCTAGATTCTCAACCTCTTTCATAGGCATTATTGAGTGCTTTGTTTATATTATTCATTATTTAAAAATCAGGGTTTTGACTTATTAATTGGATCCATCTTTTTTTGCTAAAGTGTTTATTTAGAAAATATAATTATTGTCCTTCCCAGTGATAATTTTGAACTCGTAGCAAATCAGCCACAGGACTGCCTTAAGTCAGCTTGGCGTGTGTTTCTATGTCATTGAGATTGAGCTTTATCTTTTTTTTTTTTCTTTGTGTCTTCTTTTATCTTTCAGAAGTGAAAGTTAATGAATTAATTTTATTCATTCATATTTATCAATACACGTAACAGTTAGGGCTGTCCTTTGGCTACTGTCTTTAATATGGAATGTAGGTTATGGCATGTGACAGTTTCACCCTTATTAATATGTGGGAGACTTTGGCTTCTGTTACACTGTCTCTTTCATGCCACAGTTGTTTAATAGCTCTGCAAGAAAATCTCCAAGACAGGAGAGCAGGCTTACTTGTGATCAATTTCTAATTGTATTGCCTTATGATCAGAGCATGCTATAATTTTCTACTTGACAGCATCTCCTGATCCTGATCCTTACTCTCCACTGCCTAGAGCATTAGTGTTGGTCAGTGTTCTACGAACATGTTTAAAAAGCTGTGGTAATTTATCAGCATGTAAACGGTGCTGTGCAGCCCCACAGTGCACCTTCCACCAGCCCTCGGCAACTGCGGCTGTGCTGCCCCTCAGCCTGCTGCTCTGAGGGGCAGGCTTTCGCTCCCGTTAGCGAGCATCTATGGGGCCTTGGTTGCTTTTCTTGTTGCTATGACAAAAGGCCCCGCACCCCCAAGCTCAAGGAGGAAGGGTTTATTTAGCTCACAGCTGGCAGAGGTTTCAGTTTGTAACCAGCTGGCTCCAAGACAGGGTAGCAAGGCAGAGGACAAGCAGCTCCAGGTGGGCAGAAAGTGCCAAGGGCTGACCCCCTGCTGTCCCTTAGGTCCTACCCAACCTGCGCAGGGCGGGTGGCCCTTGCACCCTGCACCCCGGTGGCCCTGAACCCAGCACTGCACCATGGATTGTGCCGGCATCACACACTCTAGATCCAGCCACGCCAGAGAAGGCCTCACCTGTGACTGCATGAGGCTTTAGGGGGCCATCCACAGACAGGCCTTGGCCCCCCCAAAGGATTCATTGGCATCCCTTTATCCAGAAGACACTTCCTGTATCTCTGAGAGTTGCCACATTTTTAACTGTTTCAGCACTGCTGAGAAATCCAAGTCCAAGGTCTCCTCTGAGATGCAGGGCCAACTCCTAGCTGCGCGCCCTACACGGATGAAAACGTTACCCACTTGGAATATCCAGTGGCACAAAATAGGCACTTCCATTCCAAAAGTTACAAACGGGGGCGAGGGGGGTGTGCTACAAAGCGATGG
>PVJA010035880.1:0-15000 GCA_004027025.1 Myocastor coypus | reverse complement strand
CTCCCCGCAACACACACACGCCCGCGCCAGGCCGCAGCTCCTCCTTGCTGCCCTCTCTTGTGCTGCCTCTGCCTGGAGCCCTGCTCCCTGGCGCTCGCTTGGGCAGGCCGTGTGCTGAAATCAGATTCTGCCCCAAATATCCCCAGTGTACTCTATACATGGAGGCCCGGAGGCCGAGCCCAGCGCGAAGCTGCTTTTTTTTTTTTTAAGAATTTTTTATTTTATTTAGTTTTTTCTTGTTTCAGAACTTTTGTTTCTTCATTTATTTATTTTTATGGCTGGCTCAGCCTGCCCTGAGGGCAGGGCTGGTGCAGCATGTGGTGCCGGGGATCGAACCGCAGTCCCTGCAGTCCCTGCAATCGCCCAAGCTTTCCTAAGCAGGCGCTTTGGACCACTGAGCCATCCCGCCGGCCCCGAAGCTGCTTTTTAAACAAAGAGAAGAGCACATTTCCTCCTTTTGTTTATTCATTCGCGCCTCGGGGGACTGCACCAGGCCTTGCCGAGCTGAGCCAGCGCTCTAGCTTCACCAGCTGAGCAGCTCTGAACTTCCGCGCTTTCTGATTGGAATTCCTGTGGTGCCACGGCTTTCGCCTCCTGTTTCCTTCCTTCCTTCCTTCCTTCCTTCCTTCCTTCCTCTCTCTCGCTCCCTCTCTCTCTCCCTCCCTCTCCCTCCCCCTCCCTCCCTCCCTCCCTCCCTCTCTCCTCCCCTCCCTCTCTCCCCTCTTTCTGGAAGGCTCAGCCCACCCTGGGGCGCGGCTGGCATGGCCTGTGGCGCGGAGGATAGAACCCTGAGCTTGCCTAAGCAGGCGCGTTACAACACTGAGCTATCTCGCCGGCCTCGGCCCCAACCTCTGCCTCTTTTATGGGTAAATATCTACCACTGCGTAAAACCGAAGCTCCGGGAAGCGACGCTGTGATGAGGCCTCACGATCGATTCACGCTCGAGCGGGGTGCAAACCACGCATCCCTCAGCTGGGGCATAATCAGCGCTTACTGGCTAGCGCCGCAGTCTAGATGGTGATCCCGGAGTTGCCCCGTGGGGCCCCGGAGGCATCACGGACACGTCGCACCCTTTTCCTCACAGGGGCCACAAAGCCTCTGAGGGTCCACCGGTCTGTGCCCACAGAGGAGGCGGCCACCACAGCGCCGGCCGGCTCTTTCCTTCCCTGCCGCCCAATCGGGAGGGCGGGTCAGTTTGTTCTTCCTGCTCCAGCAGCACCTTCCGCACCGAATGGCCTCAGGTGATCCTTTCACCCCAGAGGGACTGCTTTGGTAAGAATTGTTTGCGAGTCATTCTGGGTCCCCTCTGTGTAAGTGCCTGTCGCCCCTAAGGGGCAGCTCCCCCTCACTCAACATTTCTGCTGAAGAAGCAGCCTCACGAGGCTCGCATTTGCCCTGAAAATCTGGTCCCCTGGTCCTGGTCCTCAGAGCAGTCCTTGGGTGACACTGCTGAGGTCCTAACCGCGTGAGAACAGTGCCAAGGAGACGATTCTCTGCCTGCCTGTGGGAGCCCCGGCAGCCAGCCGCGGCCCTGATTTTAGAGGGTTCACCATCGACTGCGCACTGTAAGTTGGGTGCGATCCCGGTCGGCTGAGTTCCGGTGACGTTGCGCTTTGCCTCTGTGCTTCGACGGCCCACGCAAGAGGACTTGGAAGAATAACATTTTAATGGCTTGGAAACTGTTCCCCACAGAATTATCCGAGAGAGGATTTTTCAAGGGTTACATCACCGAATGACCAAACAAAGACTCAGTGTCTGGCTGCGGCCCGCATGATGTTCTGCGAGCTCTGTTTTCATAATGATGGAGCAGGATTTAGACATTGCCCTGGCCCGAGAGCCAAGAGGAATGCGAGCGAAGATGGCAGACCCGGGACACCAGAGCAAACGCGCTCTCTTCCTTTAAGAGCAGAAGGGTGCTGGGTGGGGAAGGGTTGGGCTGCACACGGCGCCCGGGACCCTCGCCAGATCCTCTCGGGATGGGACACCACTGTCCCTCCCTGTTGTCCCAGGGAACCCTGGAGGCTTTCCAGCGGTGGCATCTGCCCAGCCTGCAAAGTGAGGGATGGAGGTGACCCCCAGGTAAACGGGATCCCCGACACCGTTCTTCACACCGATTCCGCCACAACAGGGCTGAAGTAACAGAACAGGATGGTGGCCTCAATAAGACATTGCCACGCTGCTCCAGGGAGCATGCATCATTCTTTCTGTATAATCTTGAATTCGTTTTAAAAGGCCTTTTGGAGGGATACAAAGAATGAATCTGAATGAAGCATCCTCAGACTGCCTTGAAGGTTACTGGCCAGAAGTTTGGTTTCCGTGACGGGCCACACGCTCTGCCCCAGGGCTGTCTCCCGCTGACCTGATTTAGCAATGAAACTCCCTTTTGTGTCTGAAGGGCTAGATGTGACTTCATGCGAGCTGGTCCCAGGCTTGCTCTACTTCTAGGTCGGGGGTGGCACCCTCCGCCGCTGTCCCTTTTCTCCCCATAAATCAGGTTGTGTCCCTGATGCACGCACAGGCTTGAGGGTGGCTTCCTCCAGGCTGGCACACTTGGTGACGCCTCCCTGGAAGTGGTGCTAACATTGGGGAGACTGACAAAGGCACAAACAGCCCCGCCCGGTCACGCCATGATTTTGCACCTCGCGCGTTAGGACCGTCACACCAGGCTTCTTCCTCTGTGTACGTTTGCTTCACCATCTGTCCCGTGGAGTCTCTACAGTGACAGCACTTTTTGTGTCCGGGTGCCCTCACTGTCCACACAGCCTGTCCCACCCACCTCACATCTGCTGCATCCTCAGGAAAAGGCAGAAGATCCGCCAAATATGGGTGAAAACATCGCCGCCCACTTGGGAGCGGAGGAGGAGCCTTCAGCTCCCATGAAGTGTTCCTGTCATTCCCTGAAGGTGCAGTCCCCCTGGTAATCCCTCAAGATGCAGTCCCCCTGGTAAGGCTCTTAGATACAGTGCTCCCTTGTCCTTTTGATGAAACAGCAAGGCACCATCTCAGAAAGAGCAAGCTGCACGAAGCCATCTTGGAAGGGTGAGCCGCAGGAAGCCATCTTGGAATGGGGAAAACCAGGAAGCCATCTTAGAAGGGGGAAACTCAGGAAGCCATCTTAGAAAGGAGAGCAACAGGTAGCCATCTTGGAAGGGGGAGCAGCAAGAAGCCATCTTGGAAAGGGAAAAACCAGGAAGCCATCTTGGAAAGGGGAAAACTAGGAAGCCATCTTGGTGGTGGGAGCACCAGGAAGCCATCTTGGCGGGGGGAACAGCCCTCATAGAATGCTGAGGCACTGCTGTCCCAGCTTCTAGAAGTGCAAGCAATCAATCCATGTTGCTTATAAACTGTCTTATGTCATGTTTAATGATAGTAGCACAAACGGAATAGGGCATGGAGTTTGGGCATTGCAGTGTAATTTCTGAAAGCTCTTCCTCGAGGGCAGACTGAGCGTGACAGGGGAATGTTCTGAATCACTTCAGGGCATCAAGGCAAACATGACAGCAGCATTATAGACATTTAGGAAAGGAGCCCTCAGACGTGCTGCAGCGAGTGTCAGGAACGATGAGGCGTGTGTGTTTGAACTGAGGGGGTGGAACTTGTGGAGAGTGCGTGGTAGGGCAATACATTTTCAAACTTTAAATATTCATTGTAACTTTCTCAGGCCAGCATAGGCCAGCTGTTGGGGCACGCGTGCTCTCTCTCAGCATGCAACAGAAGCTTGGAGAAGGAGCGTGCTGGAGGCCGACTCTGCCTGCAGCCCTGCTGAGCAACTGACACAGGCGGACACCACCGAGACCAGGGAGGAAGCAGAGCCCAGCTCAGCATCCGTCCCCCACAGCCAGCCAACCCACGGGCTCAGCAGGCCGCCACACAGTCCAGCGCAGCAAATAGCTGGGGCTGGTCTCATGACTGGATTAACTGGGGGATTAATCAGGTTAATGTCCCTGATTTTTACCTCTGCTTCAAATTTAAAAATGAGTAAGAGCCAAACTGTCCAAACCAAGTATCCTGGTTTCTCAGTTACTCTTCTCTCGTTGCTGGGACAAGCACCCAGCACCCAAGATGAAGGAAGGAAAGGTTTCTTCAGCTCACAGTTACTAGAGGTTTCAGTCCATACTCAGCTGGCTCCAAGGCAGAGTGGCACAGGGAAGAGAGTAGCAGTTCATGGTGGTCAAACAGCAACGATGGCGATAGAGGCAGCCAACCAAGCAGCGCAACAGAGAGAGTCTGTCTCTCTGTCTCTTTTATATCACACTCAGGCTCTCTGCCTCCGGCCACACCCATAGTCCCAGCAGTTCTAAGATTCACAGTCCCAGCAGTACTAAGACACATCATCCCAGGGGATCATGAGTTAGTCTCAAACTCTAGAAGTCCCTGCCCCATGACTGCATGAGACTTTGGGGGGACAACTGGAGATAGACCCTAACACCTGGTTCCAGCCAGAATACAGGGTGCTCACAGCCGCAAGCAGAGGAAGGGCTCAGCTCCAGACTGTGGGCCAGGCCTGGCCAGGCGCTGCGTCCAGGAGACTGCAGAGATGAGCCCTGAGCACTCAGGAACCTTCCAGGCAATTACGTTCTATTCATTCTAATTACACTTAGTGAAATGTAATTTTATGTCTGTTGATTCTAATAATAAAAAGCCTGGCTTTATCATTTGTATGTCTTACTTCATTTCTTTAACAGCTCATTTCTATTGTGCTTTATGAGAATATTAGTCAGCAAGGGGTGGACCAGAACTCCCAGTGAAAGCTGACTATCCTCTCAGGAGAATCCACAAATCACTGTGGCGAAGCCCAGCGGATGGCCGTGGGTGATCAGTGGGTGCAGGGAACACTGCTGGAAGAAGCCAGGGAGTGAGCCAGCAAGTGCACCCACCTGTCCAGGGCACACAAGGCCACCAAGCTTCAGGGAGTGGACGAGTCCCGCCCCACATTTCCAGTGGGGATCCAAGGCCTCATCTTATAGCTTGTGCTACCATCCAAGCTCTCCTCTCAAGAGCTAGAAAGTGTGCTCCTGCAAAGCTAAACGAAGAGGAGTTTGGCCAGTGCACAATATCAGTAAATTCCAGCAGAAAACTAAACCAGTAAAAAGATGCAGGTTGCTCCTGGATAGAAAGTGGTAACAGGGACACAGACACACCGAATGTATTGGTATCTTGTTGGCGTGTTAGTCTGTGTTTTCTTGAAAACAACTATTTGGAAGGCAGAGTCCAGTTCACATACGCTAGAATCCATCAGGGCTGTTCCCTGCAGATCTGGGAAGCGTTCCCTCGGGGTGCCTCCTATTCCAAGGGCTGGCTTGGCAAGGGAGCGGGCGCAGAGCGGGCCCTTGGAAGGTCCCGCTGACGCACCTGCCTACATGCACAGCATGCTCTTACCAACTGTGCATCCCATTTCAGCCTTCTCTTCCCTGTTATCTCCTTGGCCAGCAGAACACGGACAGAAATAATAATGACAACTAGCATCCTGGGAGAACCACCACCCAAGCACAGTGGTCTCCGAATGGCTTCCCCAGCACAGGCCCACACGCTGACACCTGGGCCTCTGTGCCCATGAGCACCTGCTTCTGTCCCAAACACTCTGCGCTTGAGACCACCTGCCTGCTCGAGGCTGGCTGTCGCACATCCCCCAGGCCACACGGGACTGGCGACACATACCACAGGACGCGGTCCTTGGGCAGTGGACAGAGGCAACTCTGTCACTCGGGAGAGGGAAGCCAAAGGGGAGGAGAGACGGGGACATCGCGAAAGGGGCGCCCTCCATCCACTCTAGCGCTGTGGAGTTTGATCTCTTTTCTCTTTTAGCAAGTCAGCCGCAAACACTGATATATTAAAATGAGTCCTACCCGCTAACACGACGTAGGCCTGGGACGGAGAATAGTTTCTCCTAGTTCTTGGCTACGGGCAACTTGGGCTTCACCGCCACAGTCCGGAGCCTCAGCCCTGGGGGTTGTGACTGTGCAGGAAGTGGTGCCCTGAGGGAAAGAGCTACGGTGCGTCGTGGTCTGGGGTCCGGGGTGGGGCCGCTCGAAGCAGCTTCAGAGCCTGCCTGCCCACCCCGCCTCTTTCCTTCTCTCCTCTCTCCCTTGCTGCTTCTCCCCCTCTCCTGCTCTCCTCTCTTCTCCTTTCTTCTCCCTTCTCTCCCCTCCTCTCATCTCCTGTTCTCTCTCTCTCTCTGTCTGTCTCTGCCTCTGTCTCTCTCTCTGCCTGTCTGTCTGTCTCTGTCTCTCTCTGCCTCTGCCTTTGTCTGTGTCTCTCTCTGCCTCTGTCTGCTTGTCTGTCTCTGCCTGCTTCTGCCTCTGTCTGTCTGTCTCTCTCTCTCTGTCTCTCTCTGTCTCTGTCTCTCTCTGTCTCTGTCTCTCTCTGTCTCTGTCTCTCTCTGTCTCTGTCTCTCTCTGAACAGCAACAACAAAGGCCACGTGAGGATGCAGGAAGCCGGAAGTGCCCACCTGGCGCAGCATGACTTCCCGCAGGGGAACTGCGCGGAGCGCTGCGTGCAGCCTGGGGTCCGAGCTCCTGAACGGCAGCCTCTCTCTCACGTGACAGCACCGCTTCCTTGTAGGCCCCAACACCGAGCCTTCTGGGAGAGGCTTGCGGGCTTCTCCTACACACACAGAGACGCTGCTCTGCCAAGCTCAAGTGCCTGAGCCCCAGCAGGCTCCTGCGTTCCAGAGACTCGCTGGGTCTCCACAGCAGCCCCTCATGGGCTGCGCACCCCACCTGCTCCTTCCTGGGGAAGCCACAGGGAAGCCTGGGCCCGGGGCACACCGAGTCTCCCAGCTCCCAACACCTGTGTGGGGGACTCTGAGCAAGGCGCCCCTCCCCTCCTTCTTCCTCTCTGTACGTTTCCACACCTGGCAGAACTCGCCTCAGATGACCTGGACGCATCTTTGTGCACTGCCCTGGCCTTCAAAGACAGAAGCACGAGTCCAGAATACAGTGTGTGTTTATGTTTCAAAAAACGATGACGCATCTCCATTATTCCACCTCAGCATCCTGCCCCACGCCTCCGGAGCCCTCATCCCGTGGCTCTTGGCCACGTGCCTTCTACTACAACACTGTTTTAAACCTTGAAAAATTCACCATAGATTTCAACTGCTCCTTGTAACACAGGAGGGTTCGTCCATGTTTCTGGCCACCCTCTCTGGATGCCATCAACAAATAATCCCACCGCTATCTGGGGAAAGGCACTGATACTTACCAAGTTGTCGACGGGGGCCAGGTGGTCTGTGCACACTGTCTCACTAAAGCTGCAGTCAGCTCTGGGAGGGCCAGCTAAGCAGCTCATCGGTGGGGGGCAAACGGCTATTCCGAGGAACCTCGACCAGTCGTGACCTGCGTCACAGCCACCAAGCCAAGTGGCTCCACTTAGTGTCTGCCTCTGCCTCTGTCTCTCTGTAGCTCTCTCTCTCTGCCTCTGCCTGTCTGTCTGTCTGTCTCTGTCTGCTGGGAGGAGGTGTTTGCCAGCCAGCTCCTGCCTTCCACGCTCAGAGTGCTCAGCGTGGCCTGGAGCGCTTCGGGCACATTCCTTCCAGACCCCAACCAGTGGGGCTGGCTCTCCTTCGCCATGTCCTGTCACCCCCTGGAAACCAGCTCGCCAGTCCTACTGGCCCTGGCTGGGTACAGGGAGCAGTGCACTCAGGTTCCCGGAAGGGGCAGTGAGAAGATAGCTTCTGGGGACCAAAGACCAATCCCATGCCAAAGCCCCCAGGAGCCCGGAGTGTGGCCCCTGCTGGGCTTCCCCAGGCCACCCCTCTGCCCCTCCAGGTCCACACCTGTGCATGGAGTGGGCACAGTGACATCAGAGGACCTTGCAGCCACGTGCCTATTGTGGCATTCATTCAGCTATTTTGTGGATTAGGGTGCCCTAATCTTAATCTGACTGCTACAAGAAAATATCGCCAACCAGGCAGCTTGTAAACAGCTCCCGTTTGCTTCTCACGGCTCCAGAGCCTGACAACCCCAGCGTCAGGGCCACGTCTGCACCCTGGTTCATGGGTCTCTGTCTGCCGTGGGGACCCTGTGTTGGGCAGCTGTCCACCCATGTGACCAAATACCTGAGAGAGACAACTTGGAAGTTGTTTTGGCTCCTGGCTCAGGGAGTTTCAGTGCACGGCTGGCTCTAAGGCAAACAAACGGTGGTGGAGCGGCGTCAGGAAGGAGCACCACTCCCTCGGGGCAGCCAGGCAGCAGCGGGAGGGGAGACCCTCCCCAGGAGAAGGGACCAGGGGCAGGAGGCCGTGCCCAGAGTTATGCCCGCAGAACCCACACGTCCCACATGGCCCTGCCTCCCCCGGTCCCCATCAGAGCCCAAAACCACCCTCGAACTGTGATTCCGCGCGCTCAAGGACTCCCCCCAGGTGAAGCGAGAGCTCCAGTGTGCCTCTGGACACAAGAGGGGACACAAGACGGGGACGTGCGCTATCTAGAGAACGACAGGCACTAATCCCCTTCCCAGAGGCCACGTCCTCACAACTGGAGCCTCCCCAAAGAACTCCGCTGCGCACCGCCGCCTGGATCCGGGAGAAAAGCGCACAAATGCTGAGCCTGAAGCGCCTAGGATGTTGGTCTCCTGGGGTCGTTATGGCAAAGAGGCGCAGCTGAAGCATTGAAGCCACACAAAATTCATCCGCTTACAATTCCGGACCCCAGAAATCAGAAGCCAGGAGTCTGTCTGCAGGCTCAGTTCCTGTGGGGGCCGCCCTGACTGTCACCTGTCTGTCGGAGTGTGGACCAGTCCGTCCAACCTGCTGCGTCTCCCCTGGGAGGGTCTGAGGCTTTTCATCTCTTCTTACGAGGACAAGTCGACTGTGCCCGTCCCTGACTGAGCAGGGCTCCACCTTTGTTTCTCTATAACTGAAGTGGCGCTGATAGGGACCGGGGTCACACTTGGAGAGGATTCAGCTCCACCGCAGGCCCAGTAGCGGATGCGCCAGGCGATCCCGAGCCCTCTTTGGTCGGAGTCTGGAGCACGTGGGAAGAACGAGCTCCGCCCATCACAGTGGGCACCGCCTCTCGTGGCGCTGACGTCGCTGCTGTGGGCGGGACACACGTGATACTGTCCCCGCCCCCAGGGGAGCTTCCGGTCTCCTGTGGAGCCACCTGCGCCCAGCACTGGCCTGGCCACTGCTCAGCAGGGCCGACAGCCGAGAGCGAGCCCACGCTGCAAGCCCACGCAGCAGTACTGCCCCTAGCCCTGGGCCCGCTCCACGCACAGAAGGTGCTCCTGCTGTGAGGGACAGCCACAGGGAGGGGCAGGCTGACGCCCGCGGGACGAGCCGCCCTGCTCTGCTGGTGTTGAGCCCCAGGGCACTCCTAAAACGGTACCACGCAGTCCACCCTCACCACAACTGTGCGGCGTCACCCCGTCCCACTCTCCCACCCAGTCTCCAGGCCAGGCCTGCGTGCACCTCCGTACAGTCAGCCTTGCCTCACCCTGTGAAGAGCCACTCCTGGGCACAGCCTGCAGGAGAGAGGCTTTCTGCAGCCTGTGGCGGGGCCCACCAGGTGGAGCCACAGTACCGTTGCCACGCGTGTCCATCTGCTCACACCACGTGGCACCAACCAGCCAGCAACACAGGCTGGTCCAGGGTGGTGCGGGGGACAGGAATCCGGCTTCTGGTTCTTTGGCCTCCAGCATGTGGGAAGCCCCTGAGTCCGGGGACAGCATCCAGCTCTGACCTCGCCCGCCTCTGACATGGATTGCTGACACTGTGGCAGGCAGAGTCCCCTGAGCCCCGCCACCCCTCTTTCCCCTAAGACCCCCATCAGCCACCTCAGACATGCTCCTGCCGGCCACACAGTGGCGACACTGTGCCACTTGGTCTGATGCCTGGGTGAGGCGACTCTGACCTATGAGAATCTGAAGAATGCTCTGCCCTCCTGCTGCAAAGGACCTGCCACCAAGAGCATTAGAGCTCTCTGCCCTTCCGCCTCCCCACACAGAAAGGGACAGGGCAAGTCTGCAGAGCCTGGCATTCGGGAGGGATTGGCAGGGAAGATGGGAACCCACCAGGCCCTCCTTGTGTGAAGGTCCAGGGCCTGCAGACGCAGGGGACCATGGTCTGCTAATTCACCTCCCTTGGCTGGAGCCACCCGCGTGGCCAGACCCAACAGTCCAAAGCTCAGAAGAAATCTTACCCTGGGAGTATGGGGCATTGTGTTTGCCAAAGAAGGCTGTCACGGCATTTGTCGCTCTGGTGGTTTCTTCCACGGGGGTGGCTTGAGTCAGCATCCCTCTCTGAGCCTCAGAGGCTGCTTGCTGCTGCAGGCACCGACTGTGTGAGATAGGAGCATGCGATGGTGTGGCCTCCGTGGCTTACTGAGAGAAGTGTGGCCGTGTTCTGGAACACAGGGCCCATGTAACATCCCTCTGCAGGTGCCACGCCCGCCCCTAGCCAGGCCGCCGTGCCCCAGGGGGCCTGAGCGGTGCGGGGAGGCCTGGTCTGCGCTCCATCCCATGCGGAGGGAGCCACACAGGAGGGTCCCGGGGCCCTGGCTGTCCGTGTCTGCAGTCAGTCAGGCTGAAGCCCCAGCACCAGGGAGCAGAGGCACCCCAAATCTGGCTGGACCCCAGAACCCGTTAGCACCAAGAAGTGACTATTTTACACACCTCAGCTTGAGGCAGCTCACTACGGGAAACAGCCACGGAACCAAGGATCCTGGTTCCCAGCAACAGGCTCAGTCCTGTAGAAGAGCCTGTCCACTCTGCACAAGGAGCAGGAGCCGGCAGGGCCCCTGCAGCCAACACTCCTTGGGCAGAGCTGGGTGTGGGCGGGTGATGGCAGGCATGGCCTACAGGGAGCTGGGACTCAGGTCACCACAGGGAGGACGTCCGGCCTCTCATGCAAGGAGATCTCCGAGCCGCCCCCCAGCTGGAGTCCGCAGGCCTCCTCAGCACAGCCAGCGTGGGGACCACCCAGGGACCCCTGGGGCAGCAAGAGAGCACACAGCCCGTCCGAGGCCTGCAGCTCCTCCAAGGTGGCCCACGGACACAGTCTTGTAACTAGAATTTATTTCCAGCTGCAGCTCAGCACCTCCGTGGGAGCAGAGGTGGCAGAGCGGGGTCTAAAGGGCCGCGCATTCCTGGGGAGCTGCACCGCCCAGGCTTCCAGGGTTGGCCTTGCACTCACAGCCAGACACTCCCAGTCCTGGGGTCACGGCTACCTCAGAGGAGTGGCGCCCGGCCCAGAGCAGGTCTGCCACACCGCTGTGGCCTGGTAGGGAGGACCTTCCAGCCCGCCATGCACCAGCCTGGGGAGACATAGCACAGCGCTGTGTCGTCAGAGTCCCAGCTACAGGCCCAGGAGCACATCTACAGTGACTCTCTGTCCTTGTAACTTTCCTCAGAGATGATAAAACATCCCCCCACCTGGGTAAGGAAGGCGAGGTTGCCGTTGGCTCCCAGTGTAGTCCACAGGTGGCCACTCAGAGGCAGGAGGGCCTGCTCACATCACGGGGCCAGGAAGCAGGGAAGGGGCACCCAGGGAGGGAGAGGGGCCCTGCAGGCCACACCTGGGCCCCCTCTTCCCAGCAGCCCCCACCTCTTAACAGCAGAGACTCATCACAGGTGGATACCCCACGGGTGCTGTGCCCCCTGATCCAAGCTGCCTTCCCAGAGCCCCGCTTCTCAAAGTATGGAATTTGGGGGACACTCAGACCTAAAGGTAACCTTGTCTGGAATGTTCGCTATCCCCCGAGGGTTGGAGCCTCAGCCCTGGGGGCACGGTGAGGGCCGGCCTGCTGCTTTGTCACTCTCTCACACCCTTCCTCAGCCTCCGGAGGAGACACAGAGGCATGAGGGGTTGGGCTGCGAGCCAGAGTTTTCCCCCCAGGACAACTTGGAAGCTCTGAAATCAGAGGTGCAGGTCAGCCCTGACGCCAGCAGCCAGCGGAAGCCCGGAAGCCCGTGGTGGCGGGGCTGTGTTCTGCCGGGCGGGGTGGAGCTGTGAAGGGAAGTAGCCAAGACAGCACCAAGGCATAGAGGAAGGGCTGAGGGCCTGAGGACAGCGATCGTCACGACGGCAGAGGCTGCCACCGCGCCCGCAGCCCCGTTGGTGGTCATGGTAGCCCGGGGCCCGGGCATGCTCGCCGTGACGCCGTTCTCTCCTTCCGCGGGCTGGAAGCAAGCAGCCCAGCGTGCTGGGCAAGTGCGGCTCTCAGAGGAGTGTGGCCCCAGCCTCCGTGGAGGCCAGGCTCAGAGCATCTTCCTCAGTGGTCCCTGGCGAGCCTTGGCCAGTGAGTGCCAGGTTCCTGGGTCCTCACGGCACCAGCCTTCACCACAGTTCATTGTCTACAAACACTGCTCAGGATCAGAGGCGCAGAGCCCCAGAACACCCCAAGACCAGAAGCCGCAGGCCGGGGGAATTCTCAGGGTGCCCTCAGGGCAGGGGGCCTCTTGGCTGGCCACAGGCAAGTCGAGTGCCTGCGTGCGCGGGAGGACCGGAAGGGCTCCCCCCAGGTGGCGACCACCAAGAGCGCTGACCTCACAGCACCCAGCGTTCCCAGGTGGGAACCGCAGCAGCTCCTGACATGAGGGACGGGGCTCGGCCTACACCCCTAGGTGCCAGAGCCTGCGTCTGTCCTCCTCCATGGGCCACTTGGGGGACACTCCCTGCAGCTGGCTGTCCTGCTGGCTCTAGCTCGTTGGCTGGCAAGGATGGGGGCCCCAAGAACCTCCCTGCACCTCCACACAAGGACTTCCAGCGTGAGCAGCAGGAAGCCTCCTGCTGTAGCCACCCACCCGCTCACGCCTGCCCTCCCCGCCCTCCCCGCCCTCCCCGCTCTTCCCTCCGCAGCGCCTCTTAAACAGATACCCAGCAGCAACTGTCTCTGAAGGCACAGAGGTGACTCCGCTCTTCTCAGGGACACAGCCCTGACACCCACACGCTAAAGGAGGACGTTTCTTTCGCCTTGCAGTCTGTGAGGCTTCCAAGCTGGTTCAAAGGCAGGGCAGCAGGGCAGAGGAGAAACCGTCCATGGCTTGATGGTGTGGAGCAGAAAGGGACCCTCCAGGCCACCTCGCCCTCCCCCCAGCATCACATTAAGCTACAAACTCATCAGGGAAGCAGGATGGGGGGGTGCAGGAGCTCAGATCCGTATCCCCCCACCGCACGCTTCGCAGTGGCATCTCTGCAGGAAGCTGAGGAGCGCGTGGCCACTCCCCAGACCCTGGGTGAGTCACAGGCCTAGCTGGGGGCTGCAGCGTGCCAGGTCCAGGGGAAGGGGAAGGAAGGACCGACCTTCTCACGTAGAGAGGAAGCCGCCACTCACACACAGGGGTCGGGCTCGGAGGGCTCCGGCCGCATGCTCAAGGCCTGCCAGCCTGGCCAGGGCGGCTGGGAAGGAGACCCAGGACGCTGGCCACGTGCCTGGCCAACAGGGGGAGCTCCAGTGACGACCTAGACAAGGTGGCCCCTCCAGGTCCGCATGGGAATCCGCTGGGACCACAGCCCCCACCGCCAGCAAGGACGCTCAGAGCCGGGGTGGGGAGCGGGGTGGGGACCACAGGGCTGCCACCCCTCACGGCCACGGCGGGTGCTCCTCCCACTTCTCAGGTCCTTCTGCAGTGCCTCATGTGGACAGATCGCTCTGGAGGGGACTCTGCGGCACAGCCGGACTCAGGCAGCAGTGGGAGGTGCAGCCCAGCGCAGGGGCAGGGGTGCAGGGCCAGCGGAAGAACCGGGGCTGGAGGCCTGGGTGTGCGCCCCTCGGCGCCCCCTTCCTTAAGGGACTGTCTGCCAAGTGGCTCTAAGGAAGGAAGATTAAGTGAGCTGCTGCACGCGCGCACACACGCGCACACACACACACACACACACACACACACACACCCTGTACTGACTCTGGACGCCCCCAACACTGGACATCCGCCTTCCATCTCTTCTTATCTTCACATATCAGGAATTCTACCAAGAATGTTCTGCCTCCGATGTTCTACCAGCAAAGCTTCTATTTTCTGTAAAACCCAGTTTAATTATCACTGCCTCTGTGAGGCCCTCGCTGCCCACAGCCAGTCAACAGGCTGGAGTCTACTTCCCAGCGCGCTACCGCTGCTGCCAGCGCGGCACAGGCACGGGCTCTGGCTGTGGCACGGGCTCTGTCTCTGTCCGTCTCTGCCTCTGTCTCTGTCTCTGTGTCTCTCACGGAGACCTGTGAATTTTGTCTTCCGATTCAAAGTCACTCCATTAGTTGGAGTGGGCCAAGCAGGTGCCCTTGGCAGAGCTGTGTGGAGCTGTCCGGAGATCACGTGGCCTGTTTTGCCCCTTCCACGGGGCTAGGAGAGGGGTGGGAGAGACAAAGCCACACGGGCGGAGGAGGGAGGGGAGCCACGGTTAGACTCTGCTGTCTCTGCTTTCTGTCCATGCTTCAAGGGGACGTCCCCTGCTGTTGGGAGGGCGCCGTCCCTGTCTGCTCAGGTGTTGGCATGCACCACAGGGTGCCAAGAGTGGGCCGCAGAGGGCCCTGCAGTTCTCCAGCTCCATGAGGCCAAGGTCTCCCTGGTGATGAGGCGATCTGGTACAGGGCCTGCACAAGGCAAAGGCAGATATTCGGGCTGAGGAGAAAGCTCAGTAGAATAAGTGCTTGCCTGCCAAGGGCAAGGTCCTGGGTTCAATCCCTGGTACCACAAAACAAACAAACAACAACAACAAAAAGCCAGATTGTACAACCAACCTCTACCACATCGCACATAAAGGAATGAAAGTTTTTTTTTCAGCTTACAAGAGACAAGTCCTTAGGCCTTTTAGCATTTTGAGGGAAGTTAACTTTTGTAAAAGCATTACGGCGGGCATTTGGGGAAGCCAAGGCCAGAGAGTCCAAGTAGCATCTCTGGTATCAGAGAGACGGTGACTCCTCTCCTCACTCTTCTCTCCGTTCTCCTAGGAGAGACAGACACCAAGCCACCTGCTCGACCCGTCTGGTGTCCAGCCATGAGTTTTGTCTCACACCAAATTAGGCTCAGCTGGCTTAACAAACAGAGAAGAATAGAATGCATTTTTAAAC
>PVJA010035879.1:0-21474 GCA_004027025.1 Myocastor coypus | reverse complement strand
TTCTTCTTCTTCTTCTTCTTCCTCTTCTTCTTCTTCTTCTTTTTTCCCTTCAGAACCAATATTGATTAGAAAATTTGTATGTCTGCACCCTGTGCTCTGTATAACATTTGTGAGGACAATAATATGCAGTGTTTCAACTATTGCAAATGTGCTACTAACATGTTTTGAAACTCTCATATTGTTATCTCTTATTAAAAGTAATAAAAATAAAAACTATTTAAAAATAAATAAAAATATAAATACAGTGAATGTTCTACTAACATATTTTGAAACTGTCACATTGTAATTTCTTATTAAAAGTAATAAAACCCCCAAAATATAAACACTTATTACACATTCACAAATATTAGCTTGACATTTAAACTAAAAATGGGAAAATATGTTAGCAGAAATTCTAAAGACTCAAATAAATGGATTGATATATCATATAAATGAATTGTAAAAGTCAATATTTTTAAGGTTTTATTTCTCTCCAATTTGGCCTATAAATCTGGTACAACTCCAATCATAATTCTAGCTTGCTTTTAAAAATAGAATTTGAAAAGTTGATTTTAAATTTATATGGAGATGCTAAGGTCTCAGTATAGTACAACCTAGAAAAGTACAGAAAACTTGGGCCAATTATACCATCTAACTTCAAGATTTACTGTAAATGTGCAATAATCAAACTGCTACATATATTAGAAGAAAAGTAGACAAATGGATAGGTGAATTAAAAGAATGTAGAAATAGTTCTATACTTTTAAGTTCACTGATTTCCCATATAGATACTAGAGCAATTCAGTATAGAAACAAACCTCATCATATGATCTCTGACCAACTGAATATCTTTATGGAAAACAGGAAACTTTGATAACATAAATCAACTCAAATTATGTCATAGACATGAAGACAAATGTTAAAATTATAAAACTTCTAGAAAAAAGCTACTGGAGAACATCTTTGTTATGGGAGATTAGCAGAGGTTCCTTATACAGGGCAAATAAATCAATACAAAAGAAGTAATTGATAAACTTGATTTCATAATGATTTAAACTTTTGCTTATGAAAGTACACAACTGAGAAAATGTGAAGGCAAGCCATAGCCTGGCAGAAAATATTTATCATGCAGGTATCTGGCAAAAGAGTAGTAGTAGTAATTTACAAGGAATGCTTTTTTCTCCTGTGTTTTAGGTCAGGGTCTACAGGATCTATAGGGTCTCACTACATAGAGCAGACTTGTAGTGATCCTCTTGTTTTCAGCCTCTCAAGTACTGGGATTATAGGCACATGCCACCATGCTCAGTTCCATTTGCTCTCTCAGCACACCCCATGGGCAAGGCTGGCACAGTAAGCTGGGGATTGAACCCCAGATATTGCACTCTGCCTAACCAATACAAAGAATGCTTTGAATGCATATAGGAAGCATGTATAAAGGTGACAGACTCAATAAAAATGGTATAAATACTATAGTAGATACTTTTAAAAGGAAAGTATATATTTGACAATAAGTACATATAATAATGCTCAAATTTATTAGTTATTAACTACATAAATATTAAACCTTCAGATGCTATTATTTCAGAGATTTCTGTTGTGCAATTTCCAATTTCTTCTATACTAGTGTCTCCTGCATTTGTTCTGGGTGGGCTCAGGGCCTGAGAATGAATTTTGCTCCTTGTCTTTATCATTTTGTGTAGCACTGTCTTCTGACCCTTGGTGTAGTTATTATCTTAGCATATACTGATATTCTTTCCCATGAGAGATTATATAGTTGAGGCAGTTACAGTTTTGTGTTTACAGACCTACAATTAGGAACAGTAATAATGGGGTAGTGATATTTAACAGTTGATGAACTTTTGTAACTAGTAGGTTTGTATTTTAGACCAAAAGAGCAAGCATTATGTTTGTGTAGCTAAGCAGACATTAAATTGGGAATTTCATTTAAATTAGTTCCCCTAAGTTCTGTCTGATAACTTCCCCTTGACAAACATGTAGTTTTCCAGGCAGACTAGTTCACTCTGGTTACCTATTGACCCTTCTCTCAATCAAGCGAGAAAGAGTGAGGATGCTCTCATAGATCCAGTTCTAACAAAGTGTCTCAGCTTACCAAGTATGGATCTACCAAGTTCAAACTTGTCCAAGCAGGCCTGGCTTGGGTCTGGTGGCTGTGCTCAGCTTCTTCCTGCTACAGCCCATGGCTGTGAACCTGCTATGCCCCTCTGTCCAGATGTTCAGCTACTGGATTAGCTGGGTGCGTCTGTTTCTAACCTCTGTGCAAAGAGTTCTACCACAAGGTTACAAAGCAGGCTTGTCTGATGTAAGACGATACTGTGAGTATGTGGATGGTCACATGCATGTGCATGTGTGCACGTGTGCATACACACACACACACACACACGCACACACACACACACACACACACACTGGGTCTGAGCACTCTCTGGAAAGGGATCTTCAAGCAAGCAAATGGGTATACACACTCCAGGCCTGGACACTTTCTGGCAATAGATATTAAAACTATAATGAAATATTAAACTACCATTGAATCATAATTGCTATGTTTAAAATTGCTAAAATGATAAAACCAAGATTTTGTTGCAGATATGGACTCATGACTAATGAGATTGGAAAATGATAAAATAATTATGAAACATAATTAAGAATCTTTTATGCAGTTAAAGAAGTGTCTATTATGTGACCTAGAACTCCTACTCATTTATATTTACCTGAGGAAAATGACTGAATTATAAATGCTCTATACAATATAATTTTAAACTAGAATCAAAACAAATTTGTGTTATCACAATACATTGGAATATTTAGCAATAGAAAATAATGAAGCACAGGTAAGTAAAACAACATGAATCATTTGAAAACCATTTGTTATTTTGTCTTTTTCAGACAGGCTCTCACCGCACAGTTCAGGGGAAGAGGGCTAAAGGTAGAGCCATAAAGGATCTCAGACCTGAAAGTTTGAGATTTCAGAGAAAATATGTAAAGCTTTTAAACACTAAGAATATGGCCTTCGCACATTTGCATACCCTAAGGGCCCTGGTGTTCTAATCCTACAGATTTCTATCATTTTCCTTCCTACCACTACTAAGACATAAGAAGGACAGAGGAGAATATGTTTAGAACTAACTGATACCAAATATCACACTCTCACAATCCATTTTTGACTTAACTAGTCCAATGGTAGTTATAATAAAGGGTTGCGCTAATAGCAGGTTTAACTAGCTTTGTGAACCTGTACCTGAGAATTGCATAGTAATGGAAAGGTAACATTCTGTGATTCTTATTTAGAGCCATCTTATTAGTTATTTGAGTATCAGATGATGCCCAATCTGAAATTCTTGTTTCTCTTCTACTGATGTAGCAGCAGGTGGTGATAAGTTGTGAATACGATACTCTTGGTGGCAATAGTTGAATATTTCCCCCAATTATATGAGTCTCTTTCTTCCTTTCTTTCTTCCTTCCTTCCTTCCTTCCTTCTTTCCTTCCTTCCTTCCTTCCTTCCTTCCTTCTTTCTTTCTTTTCTTTTGTCTTTTTGAGACAGGGTCCCGCTATGCAGTTGAGGCTGTCCTTGAGCTTACTGTTGTAGCCCAGGCTGGTCTCAAACTCACATCGATCCTCCTGTCTCAGTTTCCCAAGCGCTGGGAATACAGGCGAGCACCACTGTGCCTGGTTTTATATGGGTCTTTCTAATAACTCCCCTGCCCACTGATTTAGACTAAGAGAGTACCCAAAAGACATAGCTTATGACATAGCTAACAGGTAACCAGGATAAATGAACATATGAAGCTTATAGAGAAGAGATGGGGGAATATAAAGAAGAATAGCCAAGGCTGAGAAAAGGTACCAATAAAAATGTTTCTCAACAATACTCAATGCTGCCAGGAGGTCAGTAGGATGAATGCTTGGAATTGGCTGCTAGATTTGGAAATTAAGATATTGTTGGAAACAATAACCATTTTCCACAGTTGATGAAAACCAGATTTCAACTAGCTGAAGAGTAGAGGATAAACGCCATGTAGGAAGAATTCTTTAGGAAATTAAAATTTAATCATGTGTAATGGGTAAGAGACAAGATCAAGTGGAAAATAAAGCAAAAGCTAAATAAAGGAAAGAAACAGAAATATGGAAAGTATGGAGGGGCAGAAAGAACATGAGAACTGATTTGCAGCCTGCGTCCAATATCCTCACTACAGCATGTGTGGATCAAGAGAAAAGGAACATCTCTTCCTTGGCAAGTGGATCAAATTGTTTACCTTCATTTTTTTCACTCCAGGGTACCTTTACATCTTCCTGCTGTTCACATATTGAGTGGTCCACATATACCCTCAAACTGAACATACTCAGAAATCAACAGTTCATTTCCCCCCAAATTTACCATTTGTTCTACTTTTGTATTTCTCCAGCTATTCACATTTTCTTCCTTACACTGATAAATAAGGTTTTACATCTGTATGTGTCATTATTCGAATAACCATGTTGAATGTGATGATAAATATTTGAATTTGATATAAGCATTCCATGGCTTGCAGGGGCCAGGCCTTCTGATTTACCCATCAGGCCTCTATCCACTTCCAAAGACTCAATTTTTCAACAGCAGGGGTTGTAAATCCACTTCCTTGTAGTTTGACAACCTATGGATACCTCAGCTTGCTTCTTTTCCAGAAGCTGGAACCTTCCATATTGACTCAAGCACACTTAAAAGTGTAATACATCTAGATTTTATCTGACGCCTTAGAGGGTTGATTTCCTTCTTCATCTACTGGTGGAATTAAGAAAATTATGGACCACTAAGTCCACATACATCTTAATTATATTATCTTTGGTTACATGCCAAACTCTGAGGCATCAGGTGTTCTGACCATGCTCTACAATTTTCACATTTCCAAATATTCTATACCCTCTCGATCTCATTGCAAGATTTTTACTGCTCCCTACCCTCTAAACACTTTCCCATGATCCCTAAAGTGTTTCCTTTCTACACTTGCAACTTTCTTATGTACACAGCCACTTCTGGGAAGTTCCCTACCTCTCACCAAAACTGAGAATTCTGATTCTCTCCCAAGTTTCAGATTTAACTAAAACCTCACATGGGTATAACTTTGTCCCCACCCTCTTCAGGTCCCTTTGCTGCAATCAGGACATTAACCTGCTATCATCTTTGAGAAAAACATCACAGTGACGTTCATGCCATTGGCTAATCATGGAAGACTGAAATTTGGCGTTGTTTTCCATTATTCTGTGTGCTCATTTATTTTCCATAGAAAATAGCTTTTCATAAGAATTCTTTTTTTTAAAGAATTTTTTATTTTATTTATTTATCTTTTTCTTGTTTCAGAGCCTTTGCTTGTTTATTCACTCATTTTTATGGCCAGCTCAGCCCGCTCCGAGGGCAGGGCCAGCGCAGCATGTGGTGCCGGGGATCGAACCGCCGTCCCTGAAGCCGCCCAAGCTTTCCCAAGCAGGCGCTTTAGACCACTGAGCCATCCCGCCGGCCCCAGAATTTATATATCTATTAAAAGTTTTAAGGAAACCTGCTTTGATACTAGTTAAGTAATTAAAGCTAAGTCATTTTGGTCAAAACAAACATAGGTTAATTATCCCAAAGTTGATGAGCAAATTCAACTGCCAGTGGTTATTCAGTGTTAAATATAGACTCCAATGTTCCTAGCAATTCAACCTCCATGGTTCACAACTTCAAGAGAGAAAAAAATAATTGCTACACAAACATCTTAACAAATGTAGTTTATAATAGCAAACATTGACAGTGTCAAGGTTATAGGCGAACAGTTCTTAGAATTACTTTTAAAATCTCTCAGTGGTGTAAAGAACATTACTGTCAGATTTGCAGTTAGAACTAGACAGAAAATTAATCTCACAATAACCCCACATTGTGGCTTCCTATCTATGACTAAATTTAAGTCAAATTTTATGCTTGCTAGTCTGAACTATTTTTTGTATTGCAGAGAAGGGTCTACAGCATGTTTAGGGTCTCACTACTAGATCAGACTCATACTAATCCGCCTATTTATAGCCTCCCAAGAGCTGGGATTATAGGTGCATGCCACCATGCCCAGTCTCAATTGCCATCTCAATGTACCCTGAGGGCAAGGTCAGCATGGCAGGCCCAGAGATGAAACCCCTGGCCCCTGTGCCTGCTAGCAGGTACTTTCATCCGCTGAGCCTTGATCTGCAACTTTTTTGATACCTTTATTCTTATCTTCCTAAATAAAAGCTAATGTCTAAGCTCATGCATTGTTTATACAAACCACTTGTGTCCTCAAATTCTTCACTTGAATTTTTCCATTAACAGCCTCTATGTACTTAGAAAGCATAAGTAACTTCAACATAGGCATAATCAAGTTAATATGCACATACTATGTGTTAATTTAGCGGTTCTCAACCTGTGGATTGCACCCTTGGTGGGGGTCGAACGACCAAAACACAGGGGTCTCCTAAAACCATTCCAAATCATAACTGTAGTAAAATTACAGTTTTGAAGTATCCACCAAAATTATTTTTTGGTTTGGGGTCACTGCAACATGCAGAACTGTATTGTGGGGTCACAGCATTAGAGAAGTTGAGAACCACTGTTATAAATATATAATATATTTATATTACTTATATTATATATAATATTTATATAGCAATTATATAAATATTGTCTCTGAGATACACCACTCCTTTTTGTCCTTAGTGCTTAATGCTATGATCTGCCATATTCCAGGTCTTCATTCAAATCTACTGAAAAGAGTAATACTGATTTTCTATGGGTTGAAAATGATGATTTTCTATGTATTTAAGTACCTTCCCATATCTTACAAACTATCTCAGCCACAAACATACAATGTTACACACTTAACTGTGTTCACTGATAGTTCATATTTGAAGTCCTAATTCTCAGTACCTCAGTATGCAACTATATTTGGAGATAAGGTCTTTAAAGAGGTAATCTAAGTTTGATGACATTATTAATGTGGGCTGTAATTTAATATTTCGAGTCTCCCTTTAATAAGAGTTTAGGACACAAGCACATTCAGAGTGACAACCATATGAATAAACAAGGACAAGATGGCTAATTGCAAACCAAAAAGAGAACCTTTAGAAGAATGTAACCCAAGTGATACCTTGAGTTCAAGCAGCTAGCTTCCAGAATTGTGAGAAATATATTTCTGATAAGCTGCCCAGGTCGTGGTATCTTATTCTTACAAGCCTAAAAACAATATGTGTATTCATTCCTCTCTTATGTGCAAAGGATACCATTCAATAGTGGTTGCTTACAACTTCATATGGGACTCAAACCCTATTATGCTATATTTTTGTACTTCTATGTCCTGCAATGATGCCACATAATATGAAAGTTAATTAGTTCTGCTGTGTTTCATATCTTCCTGAAAATGTCTGTGGAATTTTCATTTAATATTTTTACACAATGACAGTGATTAACCATGGATAACCGAAAGCTTGGGCAGTGAAACTCTGGCTAAGATGGGATGTCTACTACAAACTAGACATGGCTCTATGTAACTTACCCCTACTAATTCAGTGAATTTCCCTAGCATCCGTATGATATGGGCAGATGAGAAAAATGACACACAAAGAGATGAAATAAATTTCTAAGCCTGCACAGTTAATAAAGCCAGAGTACAATGATTGATTGATTGTATCAACTCGAGTAAGAGAATCTCAATCTAATTGGATCAGCAATTCCACACCTTTGGAATTGCTGATCTGACTTTGTAAGTGACCACTTTAAGCCAATCTTGTAAATCATTATATATTTATATATCTTGTATTATATTTGTTTCTCTAGTAAACATTACCTGATACACAGAGTGAGAAGTCAGTTTTGTAATTTAGGTAAAGAAGCTATTAACAGTGGTGCTTAAGCTCTACAAAGCATTGCCTATGTGAGTAGCCTTTATTTAGATGGATAAACATAAAGAGATTATTTACATGACGTATTCACTGCACTCTGTTCTCTTGGATCACCTCAGTGCCCATAGGGTGACCTCCACTCCATGATCTCCAGTCCACTTTTTGCTACTATCCTTTTACCCTTCTCTTATCCAGGGCCAAAGGGCTTTGGTAAGCTATTCTCACTAGAATGTGTGCATTTTTTCAGCACTACCTCTTTCTCCATTGCAACATGGTTCTGAGACCCGACATGTCTCTGAAAGTAGCCATTACTAAATTTCTTTTTGATCTCCTTTCTGTTGAATAGAATGAAAAACTTTCACTTTGTTTTCAGTAGGTAATGCATAGTCATACTGTTTTAAAAGTATAAGACTACTATGAAAAGAAAATCTTCTCTCCAAAAGTATCTTCTTATTGTTGTCTTTATCACAAGTTTTATCATTTTTTCTAGAGATATGCTACATAAAATTGAATTTAAGCAGTCTTTAATTTTTTAAGTCACAAATTGGTACATACTGAAAAATTCTATTCTGCTCCTTATTGCTTTAAATTAATGATACAGGTCTGTCCAGATCATATTTACAAAGCTCACATATTCTTTTGAACAACTATATAGTATTTTTTTTTTTTTTGGTACTGGTGATTGAACTCAGGATCTTGTATTTGCCAGGCAAATGCTTAATTTACTGAGCTATCTCCCCAGCCCTGTTCTATTAATTCTATGACATAGAATGATTTTATTTATTTACCATCCTCTGTAACACCTACGTAGTTTTAGTATTTACAATTACTGTTCCGATGTGTTTCTTCAAACACACATGTCAAGAATATGTTGGATAACTTGCAGAAGTGGAATTACTTGGTCAAAGCAATTTAGTAGATGCTGACATATAGCAGTTTTACCAGTTTACACTCCCACTAGCAAAATTTGAGAGAACATTTCCTAATAACTTCTTCAAAACACTGCATTAAAAATGTTTCCTTGATAGATCTTCTGTCAGAAGACATGGAAGAGGGGGGAAAGTGAAGGGAGAAGAGGGAGAATGAGCGAATTAAGATGTATTTATTTTGGTAAATGTATCAACTGCCCATGTACTTTAATTGTTATGTGTACCAATTGGCCATGATGAAAATAATCATTGTATATGTTATGGTTTCTGTATAGGTGTCCCCCCAAAGCCTCTGTAATTGATTATTGTGGAAATAGGTACTGCCTCTCCCCTGGGGCAAGTGATCTGCATTTCAATGTAAGGTAGAAAGAGAAGTTAGCTGCTTGAGCAGCTGCTAGCTCTCTCCCAGCGCTCTTGCTCGCTGCCTGTGGCCTTGGAAGGCTGTCCTCTGACATGTGCCTATCTGCCTTGGAACCAGCTGAATAGGACTGAAACCTTCAGTAACTGTGAGCTAAATAAACCTTTCTTTCCCTCATTTTGGGTGTTGGGTGTTTGTCTCAGCAACAAGAGAAGAGTAACTAAGACAGTGTAATATAATCATGGACTAAAATTAATCAAAACAAAAAAGTTTCTTCTTAAAGCTTTATTTGCATTTTAAAATATTGTGTGAGGTTAGACATCTTTTGTGTATTAAAGAGTCATGTATCCTTCTTTTGAGCTGGCATTAACTGGGAGTGAACACATTTTTTAACATTTTCTGACATGACTCCTGTTCTGAGTTTAATAACTCCAGTTTTCTTCTGGATGTGCTCTATTTTGGGGAGAACATGTTTTGCCTGTTCCCTTCCTTCTCTTTATCACACTTCTCAATGTCACTTGTGGGGCTCCTTGTATTTTTCTCTTAAATGCTTTTTCCTGGGCCCCATCGTACATGGAAGAGGGATATGGCTAGGGCTATAGCTCAGTAGTGCAACACCTACCTAGAAAGCACAATGTTGTGTGTTTAGTTCCTGGTACAAAACAAAGCACAGCAAAACAAACAAAACAAAAAGAACAGGTTACCAGACATAATAAGACAAAAAAAAGGCAATATAGCAACCATTGTTGAATTCCTTTCATCATGCTTTTTTGAAATTCTGATTTGTTTCTAATGTTTTATTAATAATTTTATTCTCTCAGACAACAAAACACAACAAAAAACAGGAACAAAGGTGAAATAGGTTAGCCACCGAGGGTGCCAGCTAAAAGGAGCTCTTTATTTTTCTGGAAGCTTGAGTGACCAGGAGAGTGAGAGTATAAAGGCACAGGTGATAATAATTGTAGGCAAAGTCTGTCAGTTTCTTGCAATTTCCACTCTTCGAGATTGAGGAGAAAATGAGAGATTTGAATTCTTAGGAGCTAAGTGTTATATAACTCTAAGTGAGTCATTATTCCATAGTAAAGGGAAGATAGTCTTGAAGCTTATTACAGGCTGCCGAGGATGGCAGTAGATAATGATAATAACATACTTCCCTTCTCTTTTTCCATTTATGAGAAAAGAAACATTATGATATAATGTGGCACACAAAACTGAAATAATTCAATTCTAGAGCATGGATTTGGTAACGACTTTAAGATATACATCTATTAATTACCATGTTACATCACTTGGTTTCATAATGTTATAAAAGTGTGTCTCGAAGAGCACTGCACACTGTTTCTGAACACTATATGTTCTATGATTAATGAGAAAATATAAACAGAAAAAGAATATCTTGATCTAAGAGTCTCATGAGACTTTGAGACTCGATGCTTACATTTTGTTTGCTTGTGACTAAAATATTAAATAGCACTAGATTGAAAATTATCTGATGGAATATAAATGATTAGTGCAGTTTCTAATGTGTTCTTTATAGTTAGACTATGAAGGTTAATATTCAAGCTGCTGTTGTATTTTCTTAGATGTAAAAATGACAAAATGTGGAGAAGTTATTACAAGAAGCAATACCCGGTAGAATAGTTAACTTTGTGCTAACTTGACTAGTTCACAGATGTTCATATAGCTAAACACTATATTTGGTTATATCTGTAAGAGCATTTCTGGAAGAGATTAGCTTTTGAAGTTGGTAGACTCAATAAAGCAGATGGCCCTTCCCAATATATGTGAACGTTATCCAATTTGTTGAGGGCTCATGTAGAAATAAAGGCAGCCAAAAACTGAAGTAACTAGTGTACTGTTAGAGTTAAGACATCAATCATTTCAGCCCTCAGTAGTCCATGTTCTCAGGCCTCCATGCACAAACAAAATCTACATCACCTTAGATTTCATAATCATGTATGAAGAAATATTTGAAGTCTCTTTCTAGATATGTGGATTGTATCCACATATTCATTCTGCAGCTTCTTTTTCTTAACTTCTGCAGTCTTTTATTTTTTAATTATAATTTTATTTATAATTAAAAAGAAGTGTTTTAAAGTGTCAAAACACAGAAAGAAAAACAAAAGCCATCCTGCAGCTTCTTGAATAGTTTCTTAAAACAGTTTTTTTAGCTTCAAGCAATAAGCACCTCAGACATTATGGAGAAAACAAATAATTTGGATTCCTAGGAACTGAGTGGTATGCAAATCTAGATTATCTAAAGATGGATATATGGAGAATATCAATGATTTACATCAATGATTTTATATACTGAAATTTGCTTTGCTTCTCTAGAGAATGCCAACCAATGCCACACCTATGAGAGAAAGACTGAAAGGACAAGCTTTCAGTGATCTTGTATTAGTCAGCTGTTTGATTCTGTGACAGAATACTTGAGAATATTGATTTAAAGGGGGAAATGTGTATTTGCCTCAGATTTTCAGATGAAGATCAGCTGCCTCCATAGCTTTATGTCATTAGAGGGGGGAGAAAAAACTTGGAGAAATGGGTATCAGCTTGCTTCATGTTGGCAGGCAAGTAGAGAGAGAGGAAAAAGAATTTATGAAGAGGCCAGGCAAATGGTCACATGCTGATGACTGAATTCCCTCAGCTAGGTTCCAGCTTCAAAGTTTATATTCCCACACAATAATGCCATCAAATTATGATTTGCACAACATAGCAACGTACTAATAAGGGCAGGGAGATAGCTCAGTGAAATAAGTGCTTACCTGGCAACCACAGGGTCCTGAGTTTAATCCCCTGTACTGCAAAATAAGTGAATAAATAAAAATAAAAGGTAGTTTAATCTGCTAATAAAGTTAGCGCCTTCATGTGCCAACTACTGATCAAAAAGCCCATCATCTTTTGAATAGTAACATGTTTGGTGGGCATTTATAGCTAAAAAAAGCAGGCACAATTTTATTGTCAGATTAGATCACACATTACATACATTCCTTTTTTACTTTATTCATTTATTTAATATGTATTTATTTATTTAATTTTTGCGGGACTGGGGATTGAACTCAGGCCTTTGCATTTGTCAGGCAAGCTCTTATTCTAATAATGACAGCTCCTTATTTGTTCCATTTAAAAAGTCTCTAAAATCCAAATACCAAGTACGTTAATATTTAATAATTTATTACTGCAATAAAAATTTAATTAACATGTTTATATATGATTGCCTTTTGATATTTCTATCAGTAATCTTTATTATTTAAAATTTCTTTCTTTCTTTTTTTTTGTGGAACCAGGGTTTGACCTCACGACCTTGCACTTGCCCAGCAGGCACTTGTGCCTCGGATCTATCTCCCCAGCCCCATTTCTTTTCTTTCTTTCTTTCTCTCTTTCTTTCTTTCTCTCTCTCTCTCTTTCTTTCTTTCTTTCTTTCTTTCTTTCTTTCTTTCTTTCTTTCTTTCTTTCTTTCTTTCTCTCTTTCGTGGGACCAGGATTCAATCTCACAACCTTGCACTTGCCAGGTAGGCACTTGTGCCTCAGAGCTATCTCCCAAACCCCCACTATCAGTAATCTTTAGCCACTAAAACATTCATTAATTTGTCCTGATTTCCCTCCAAAGTAAAAACAAAACAAAACAAAACAAAACAAGGTGAATATTTTCTTTGAGCCAAATTCTCCCTCAATAATAGTTTGGTTCAGGAATGCTTTTATTTGTGAACAATTTGGTTCAGAAACAGAACAGTTGCAAAATGTTCTTTTTGTTTGCAGACTCTGCATCAGGTGCTGAACACAACTGTGGCCATTATCTTCTCTACTTTTCACTCATTGCTGAGATAAAAAACCCAACACCCAAAATTAAGAAAGGAAAGGTTTACTTAGCTCCCAGTTAGTGGAGGTTTTAGTCCATACTCCGCTGACTCCGAAGCAGAAGACAGCAGTTCATGGTGGCAGAAGCCGACAAAAAGCAGAGGAGGCAACAGCTGCAGCATCTATGGAGCCTGTCTCTTTCTGCCACACCAACTGCTAAGACTGAAGTTCCTCTAAGGAAGTGGTTACAGATGCTGTTAAGATGGGATCTTCTCCAAAGTGATGCAGTTGCAATGATCAAGTTCCTCCAAGGAAGTAGTTCATAAAAGCATTCCTTTTTTTCTGCATTTTTAGGGGAAGGTTGTACACGGTGTTCAGGGTCTCACTACTAGATCAGACTCAGAGAGATCCGCCTGTTTACAGTCTCCCAAAGCTGGGATTACAGGCATGTGACACCACGCTCAGTCTCACAAAAACCTTCCTCAACCCCTTTATATTCCTTTTTGTGCTGAGTCACCCTAAGGCAGCCCTTCCCCATTCCAGGGCTGGACCACCACGCCCCAAGGCACCATGTCACCATGCTGTTCCAACCAAGCTTCTGGCCTCTCAAGTTAACACAATGTCAACCAGTACAGACATTTTTTCCAGAAAAAATACATGTACGTAGCACATGTGAGTTCTTTTATTATACCTTTTCCTACCTCTGCTTTCCCTTTTCTCTGTCTCCTTGTCTGCTTCTTGTAAGTCAAAGATTCATCTCACTATTTCTTATTGTTTATCTTTTAGTTTGCTCTCTATTTGTATTTTGGATTTTTCATATAAGAGAAACCATGTGATGTTTAAGCTGGAGTGTCTGATTTATTACACTTAACGTTATGATCTTCAGGTGTATCCATTTTCCTATAAATGATTGAAGTTTATCTTCCTATGTGGAGTAGCGTTCCAGTGCGTATAAATATCACCTTCTCTTTATTAATTCATCTGTTGATGGACATACAGGTGTCTTCCAAGATTTTGCTATTGTGCACTGTGGGGCTATAAACATGGGTATGCAGGCATCACTGTAACATGATATCCATAATCCTTTCAGGAATTGTAGCAGTGGAATAGTGGGGTTGATCGGAATTTGTTGTTTTAGTTTTTTGCATACTTTCTATACTGATTTCCATAATGGTTGCACTAGTTTACATTCCCACCAACAATGTTGAAGGATTTCTTTACCCCCAGCAGCCTCACTGGCATTTGTTATTGCCTGATTTCTTGATGGCATCTGGAATTGTCTTTGAAGTAAGAGGGAAACTCACTGTTGTTTTAATTGGTATTTCTCAAATGGCCACAGATGTTGAACATTTAATCATGTACTTCTTAGCTAATTGTGTTTCTTCTGAGAATGCATATTCATTTTAGTTGCCCAATTTTCGATTGATTTTTCTATTTTGGAGCGTCTAAGTTTTTTAGTTCTTTATATATTCTAGATATTAATCTTCTGAGGAATAAAACAAAATTGGCTACTTTGTAAGTTGTTTCTTCACTGTGAACCAGAAAGATTTTAGTTTGATATGATTCCATTTGTTGATACTTGCTATTATGTCTTCTACAGTTAGGATTCTGTTCAAAAGAACTTCCCTATGCCTGCCTATATCTTAAGAGTTTTACCTATCACATTTTCTATCAGAATAAGTGCTGCATTCAGATCTTTGATCTATTTTTATTATAGTTTAGAGTATATTGAGAGGTATTGGTCTATACTCAATCTTGTGCATGTAAACATCCAGTTTTTTTCCAGAATCATTTGTTAAAGAGAATATCATTCTTCTAGAATAAACTTTTGGTCCCCTTTTGGATAACTGGGTGGCTTAACGTGACCAGAATTATGTACATATCATTTATTCTCCTTTATTGATCCAACTGTCTTGGGTTTATAAAGCTAATACCACGATTTTTAATTTCTTTTTTTTTTGACCTCAAAGAGATAAAACCAGTGAGATAGCTAAGGCCTGCTTATGTAAGCACAGGCACTGGGGTTTTGTACCCAGGACCACATCCTGTATGAACCCCACCCCTGTGCACGCTGAACTGGCCAACAAGTTCTGGCATGGTGGTGCATGTGTAGTGAGACCCAAATATATGAAATATGTGAGAGAGAGAGAGAGAGAGAGAGAGAGAGAGAGAGAGAGAGAGAGAGAGAGAGAGAGAGAGAGAGAGAGAGGAGAGTGATACAGAATTTAAAAATAAAATGATAGGAAATATTCCCTAAGGCTTTGTAGAATTACTGGAAGCTTGGAATTATGATATCCTCTTGTTTCTCAGAGTTACTTTTGCTATTATAGGTGTCTTCTGGCTCTATAAGAATTTAAAGCTTGTTTTCTCTAGTTCCAACAAGAATGCTATTGTTATTTTAATTTAGGTTGTGCTAAATTTGCACAAGTTTTGGAAGCATGGCCATTTTGAAAATATGAGATCTGCTTAGCCAGAAACAAGTGATCCCATTCCATATCCTGATGTACTCCTCAGTATCATTTTTCAGAGCACTGTAGTATTTGTTGTTTTTCATGTCTTTGGTTATCTCTGATGTATTTATTTTTCTCAATGCTGTTTCCTTAAATTTTTCCAGTGTGTTTTTTATTGATGTACAGCAATGCTATTGATTTTTTTGTGTTGACTTTATATCCTTCTATGCAGTTTAATTTGATTATTAATGCTAGGAGACTTCTGCTGGAATTTCTTGGATGTTCTAGGTATAGGACTATGTTATCTGCAAGTAATGATAATATTACTTCTTCCTTTTCTTTTACCCCTTTCAATATAATGTTAACTGTTGGCTTTTTACAAATGACTTTTATCAGGTTAAGGTAATTTCTGCTGTAGCTATCCAACGCTTGTTTAAATCATCAGCGGATGTTGGATTTTATCAAATGTTGTTTCTATACCTATTGAGAAGATCATGCCAATTTTGTGCTTACTTCTCTTTATGTGGACCATTATATTATTGATTTAGACATGTTGAATCATTGTTATACCCATTAAATTGATACTACTTTATTATGATGTCTTTTTTATATGATTTGTTACATCTTGTTTTCCAGTATCACGATGAGGATTTTGCATCCGTGTTCATCAAATAAATTGATCTGTTGTTTTTAATTTTTGTTAAATCTTTTTCTGGTTTGGAGGCAGGGTAATTCTAACTTCTAGGAATGATTTGGGCAGTACTCCTTTCCTTTCAGTTTAAAGTATTTGAAGAACATTGATGTTAGATCTTTCCTAAAGTTCCTCTGGAATTCAGCAATAAATCTATCAGGACCTGAGTTATACTTAGTTTGGAAATTTTTATTCAAACTCATTGTCAGGTATTGGATTATTCAGGTTTTTATGCCTTCTTGCTTCAGTTTTGGTAATTCTGCATATCTAGGAGTCCTTGCATTTCTTCTGAATTCTCCATCTTCATACAGTAACTCAAAGTAGGTATTGATAATTTTCCGGGTTGCTGGAGAGTCTGCTTTGATTTTCCCTTTTTTTTCCTATTTTTTTCTCTCTTTTTGCAGTACCAGGGATCAAGTTTAGGACCTTGCACTTTCCAGGCAGGTATATATGCCACTGAGCTATCTCCACAGCCCTTTCACTACTTTATTTTTTATTTTTATTTTTATTTTTATTTATTTATGTAACTTTTGTCTTTTTGAGACAGGGTCTCATTGTACAGTTCAGGCTGGCCTTGAGCTCACTTTGTAGCCCAGGCTGGTCTCGAACTCACACTGATCCTCCTGCCTCAGCCTCCCGAGTGCTGGGATTACAGGCTTGCACTACCCCACCTAGCTTTGCTGCTTTAATTTGGACCTTTTCTTTCCTTTTTTTTCCCCATCATATTAACTAAAAGTTAGCCTCTTCTGTTCAGTCTTTCAAATAAAGAACCAGATCTTTAGCTCTTAGATCTTTGATATTTTAGTTTAATGTCGCTATTTTTCATGAAGACATTTATAATTTCCTTCCACGCACTAGTTTGGATTTGCATTATTCTCATTTTTCTCAAATCTTGAGTTGTATCTTTAAGTTTCTGATTTGGATTCATTCTGTTTTACTGATGTGACCATTCAGAATTATAAACATCCCTCACAGCACTGCTTAGATTGTGTCCCACAGGTTCAAATGTGTTGTATAGGCATTATAATTTGATTTTAGGGTTAGTGTAATTTCTTCCTTGATTTCTTCTTGCTTATTCAAGAGGCTATTTTTTCATTTCCGTGAGTTTAAATGATTTCTGTGGTTTCTTTTGCCATTGGTTTATAATTTCGCTGCAGTATGGTCTGGTAATATCCATGGGATTATTTCAGTTCTTTTGCATTTATTTAAGACTGCTGTATGAGCTAAGATGTAGTGCATTTTGGAGACATTTATATGTGCTGTTGAGAAGAATATGCTATGTTGCTGGGTGGAGCATTCGGTTGATATCTATTTGATTTAATTAAATTCATATTTCTTTGTTGATCTATTATCCAGTAGGTCTATCTGTTTTAGGGGGTTTTGAGTCCCCCATTGTAATTGTGTTGTTGTTTTTCAGATTTATAAATCTAGTAGTATTCTTTCATAAAATTGGACGTATCATTGTTTTTTTCACATATGTTTAAAATTGTCTTTTTATCATTAAATTGTTATGTAGCCAATACGTAGTGATGATTTTTGCCTCTTCTGATCACTTTTGAGCTGAAATGCACTTTATCTGAAATTGGAACATGCAATACTGCTTTTTTCTAGGTTTCTATTGCATGGAATATTGCTTTCCAATCTTTGGGTTTTAGTTTGTGAGTTTCTTTTTGGAATAAATGTGTTTGTTGTGCACTGGATATTACCGGGTTGCTTTATTCATTCTGCCAATCTGTGTCTTTTGACTACGGAATTGACATCATCCACATAGAATTATTACTAAAAGGTATTGGCATATTCCTGACATTGCAGTATTTTCTGTTGCTGATTTTCTTTTTTTTTTTTTTTTCTTTCTGATTGACTTTTTACCTTTCTTAATGTATTAATTTTATTAGAAATTTTGGTATTGTTCATTAAATTGTCTCTTTCTAGGGTAGCCTCAATAATTTTTCTACATTGTTTTGGCAGTCATAAATTTCTTGAGGCACTCTTTGCTATGGAAATATTTTATTTGTTCTTCAATTATTGCTATACTCTCCTTCAAGTAAATGTTTGGTTTTTAAAAAATGTTAAGAAAAGAAAATAAGAGAAAAGAAAAAAAAATAGCATTGTATTGTCTCGCTACAATTTTGTATATGGTTAAATTCTTAAATTTCTGTGTAAAAATGAATAATTACTTTTTTCAAATTTTATAGGGATTTAAAATTCAGAATATCAACAATTGGTGGAAAATACTTGTTCCACGTTATGTCTAACGTGTTTGATATCCAGAAAGATAGTGATGTTAAGCTCAAGTGCCTGTGTTATAGGATAATAATATCACTAAGTTTCTCTTTTGGGGGTTTGATGACTTAAGTCTGCAAACCAAAAAAGTAGAGAAAAGGGCTACAAGGATAACCAATATTTTGGCTCTAGCCCTTCACGGTCAGTGAGGACTCATGTCATAAGAAAACCTATACTGTAACATCCTATAACTCAATGGTGTTCCAAATTTCTGTTTAAAGAGATAATGGAGCCACAGAGGAAAGGGATCGATGATGTACAGTATGTGCAAGGAGAGTCACCTAGAGAGAAAATATTCTCTCTGGCGTTCACAGAGAGCAAATTGGGCAAGCAATGGCTGTGACTTGTCCAGATGGCTGAAACTGACAAAAATTCTACAAAATACTGTACATGGTTTCGGTGTAAATCCTGAAGGTATTTGACTGACCTCATCAGACAAAAAGCTACATTTTTTGTTATATAGGTCTTGCTTCCACTTAGTCTTAACCATCCAGCAGAAAAGTCTAACCATGAGGTATAAAAAGTAAAGAAGTCATATTAACATACTGAGTTGTAAAAGGCCCAAGTCAGCAGCTTCTAACATTGCCAGTTCTACTGATAAATAACTACTATTATGGATTATTGGACTATGTATACAGCTACTTTCTCTTAATTCAATGAGAAGAAAGATTTGTAGAAAAGAGATCATGGCTGTATCGTTTACTCTGAACAACTGTTACAAAGACATCAATATGCAATGTATTAATTATTATAACTGCTTTGCTTAAAAAAAGAGAAACAATTATAAAGATACATGTGCCTAACATTGACATGTATAAATATATACAAAAAATTCTGAAAAAAAAAAAGAAAAAAATTCTGCAAGTTTTACAGGATTTATCAGTCTAGAAGTTGTTATATTTTAGGGATTGAAACACTTCACTCCAAGTTCTCTTGCCCTTTAAAGTTTGTGTTGAGATGTCTATTGTTAAGTGTAATTGATTTGCCTTTACAAATAACTTGCTGTTTTTCCCTAACACTTTTTAAAATTCTGTCCCTGTTTGAACGTCTCAGATTTCTAATGTCACATATCATGGAAGGGTTAATTTCAAATAATATGGGTCTTTGGGGTTCTATGTTCTGCATTTTTTATTTAATCTCTTCATATATTATGAGATTTTCTTCTATTTCTGTAAACAGGATATTTATACCCTCTGTATGTTTCCTGATTTTTTCACTTATCCTAGTTAATCTTAAATTAGTTGCCTTTTTGTCGTCATGCATCTATTGAATACAATTTTCAAGTTCTCTTTTTATTTTTCAGATTTCTCTGAGCAGTTGGCCATTGCAAACAACCTTGTTTCCGAATGCCAATATTTGTCCTAATATGGTTTCCTTCTACTGCCCGTACTTTCAATAAAAATTTGAATCCCTTGGATTTCTGTTTGAAACTTTTTCAGGGGCTCTAATTCTCTGATAAATTGGTCATTTCTGGTTTTTTTTTTTTTTTTTTTTTTTTTTTTTTTTTTTTTTTTTTTGAGACAGGGTCTCGCTGTACAGTTCAGGCTGGCCTTGAGCTCAGTTTTGTAGCCCAGGCTGGCCTCGAACTCTCACAGATCCTCCTGTCTCAGCCTCCCGAGTGCTGGGATTACAGGCGTGCGCCACTATGCCCGGCTTCATTTCTGTTTTACAGAATTTTTTTTCTACCTTTTTTTTTAGTGTCTTCTGCAAGCTCTGTGACTTTTATTTATTATATTCATCTGTTTATTTCCAGCTTCTGTGAGCCTACCAAACACCTTATTGACTGATGTTTTTGTCACCTTTGTCATTCTTTTGACTAACTCACCTGTGTAGATTTTGCTTTACTCACACTAGATGACTTATGAATTAATTCTTGAGGATTTGGAAATTTGTAGATGCATTTTGTTGTCTTGCTGACTCATGCTTCTATTTTTGTTTTCTTGATTATTTGATGCTTAGCTTTGTAGTCACATACAATGAAATACTTTATTGCTAGCATGGAGCTCCCTTTAGTCTATTTTTCAGTGATAACTTCAGTATGTGGATAACTATAGTTCCTTGCCTCTGTCCCAAGATCTGATCACCAGTGTTAACTTCAAAGAGGATGATGCAGGATAATTGGCCCAACACCCAGTTCTCCAGAAATGGAGCACAGTATTGTTAGTGCCAAAAGGGTAATTTTGTATACAGAGAAAAACTACTAATGACATTCTGGAAATATCAAGTAAATTAGAAAAAGTAGTACTGTCAAGATAAACTGGTCATTGATATGCAAAAAGAATCACTAACTACATCCTTTAATCTTAGAAATCTGAATTTTAAAATAAACGCTAAGAAAAATAATGTGTTGATATACAGCAAATATCTACTAAATACAACAGTGGTACCTATGCTAGTGATAGGAAAGCATTCAACAGGCTGGACATGGTGGTGCATACTTGTAGTCCCAGCACCTGAAAGGCTGAGGCAGGAGGATCACCATGAGTTTGAGGACAGCATGGGCATGTATTGAGTTCAAAGCTGCCCTAAACTATGCAGCAAGACTCTATCATAAAAAAGAATTTAATAACAGTAATATGGAGTTAAGAATCTAAAACTTAATCAAGCTTAATAGTTCTATCACTAGTAACATACAGGCTTGGGAATAGGAGAATGCAAGAAGAAAAACTTAAAATGTTGATAATGGGAGGTGAGTAATTGGGAAAAAAGTGAGACAAGTGATCTCAGTAAAGAGTAGAAGAATACATATGGGGTCAGGGAGATAGCTCAGTAGAATAAGCACTTGCCTGGCAAGTGCAGGGTCCTGAGTTCAATCCCAGGTACCCCCCCAAAAGAATATTTATAGAATCATACAAAAGTAATGGGAAAAACAGATGAAAAAAAGTAGATAAAAATGGAGAAAAAATAAATTATCTGAAGAATACATAGAAAAAGGGAAAAAGGTAATATGAGAAACAAAAGGGAAAAGATTAGAGGAGGAAGAAAAGGGGCACGGGAGATAGCTTGGTGGAATCAGCGCTGGCCTGGCAAGCACGGGGTCCTGAGTTTAACCCCTGGTACTGTGAAAAAAAGCAAGAAAGAAAAGAAAGA
>PVJA010035878.1:0-21457 GCA_004027025.1 Myocastor coypus | reverse complement strand
GTAATAATTGTGAAGGTTTAGAAATATAATATAGAAAAAATGTTTAAAAAATAACTTAGATATGAATGCAGTAAAGCTGTACTTGTCTAGAAACTGCTTTTTGAAGATTTCTTTTTCTAAAGCTAATAAGACTGTAATCACTAACCCAGAAAACATAATAGTATGTAAGGATAATAGAATTTTTAAGCACAAAGTCCACTGAGTAAAAAAGAAGAGCTTAAATTTAATTCCCTTAGAAAATGACTTCACTTTTCAATACAGGGTTTACCCTCTATTGTGTCACTCCTTTATTTTTAGGGAGAATAGAAAATAGTAAAAAGGAAATAGAAATGATATAAAATTTCACTAAATATAGTGATAGGAATTCAACCCTGGTTATTACGTTGCATAATGTTATTTTCAAATCAGTTGTTAAGATTACCAGATATGAGTGTGCAAAATTGGTTTTAAAAAACTTACAAGAAATTAAAGACAGAAAGAAAAAAAATTAAACATTAACTGCTTATTTCAATAAACTAGCAGAAATCAGCAGCACAGTTCCTGCTTCCCGCTGAACAGATTCTATACCTTTCACTATCTATGGTACGTTTCAGATTTCATTTACTCTTTCAGGTTCTTACAGTACCTAGCCAATAGGATATGTATTTCCCTTACGAGGATGATCTCTAGTTGCATTTATTTATCAATAAAAACCTCAAGGTTATCTCTGTTTTTGCTGAACTATACTCCATTGTGAAAAGTACCACATCTTTCTTTTATCTGTTCCTCAGTTGATGGGTATTCGGGTTGTTTCCAAGATTTAGCTCTGACAAATTGTACTTCTATAAAGATGGGGGTACATGTATTGCTGTGGTGTGATGATTTCAGCTCTTTTTGAAAAATATCCAGGAGGGGATTAGCTGGTTTGAGTGAAACCTCCAGTCATCATTTTGAGGAATCTCCACTACATTGCTGGAGTGGCTATTTCAGTCTACACTCCTACCAACAGAGGAGAAGGGTTCCTTTATTCTCACAGGCTCTCCAGCATTTGTTATTGGCTGACTTCTTCATGCTAACCATTCTTTCTGGGGTGAGATGGAATCTCAGCGTTACTTCAATCTGCATTTCTGAAGTTACCAATGGTACTGAGCTTTTTTTATTTTTTATTTGTTATTTATATTTCATCTGCAAAATGCATATTCATCTCAGATGCCCAGTTTTGGACTGGGTCTTGGAATTTTGCAAGTCTGATATTTTTAATTCTTTATATGAATTAGCTAGAAGTCTTTTAAACAAAACAATAAGTTAATTTTTTTCCCAATTTGTGGGTTGTCTCTTCATTCTGTTGGTGATTTACTTGACATGCAAAAACTTTTTTAAAAGATGAAATCCCCGTTGTTGAGTCTTTAAAGTAGGTCCCAGACAGTTTCTTTTTTGTCGTAATCTCTCTGTCTATCCTTACATCTTCAAGATTTCTACCGACTTTCTTCTTCAGTAGATGTAATCTTTCTGTTTTAATATTTAAATCTATGAACCATTTTGACTTTATGTTCGTGCATGATGATAGACGTGTGGCTAATTTTAGTCTTTGCCATGTGGAAAGTCAGTTTTTAACCACCATTTATTAAAGAGCCTGCCTATCTTTCTTCCAGTGAACATATTTGGCTGATTTGTCAAAGATAAAATAACTGATTATGTTTGTACTTAGGTCTACATGTTCGAATCTGTTCTATTGATCTTCAAGTATTTTTTTGTTTGTTTCTCGCCAATACCAAGTTAATTTTAATGCCTCCAGCCACACTTTTGTTTCCCAGGATTGCTTTTGCCGTTCAAGGTTTCTACTGGTTCCAGATGAATTTTAGCAATGTTTTCTCTTGTTCCGTGAGGTAAACTAATGGTATTTTATTCAAGATTGCTTTGATTCTACGTAAGCATCTTGGGAATATGGCTATTATCAGAATGATGGTTCTTCTTATCCAGGAGCAAGTGATCTTTCCCTTTTCTGAAATCCTCTTCAATCTTTTTTTTTTTTTTTTTTTCCGCAGAATGCTGTAGTTTTTACTACATAAATTTTTTACTTCTTTTGTTTCACTGATTCCTAAGTATTTCATTTTTTATTGTTGTGAAAGGCATCGTTTCTGTAATTTCTCTCACAATATATTCATTTCATGTGCTCAGAAATGCTATTGATTTTTGAATGCTGTATTTATATCCTACTATGCTACTGAATTTGGTTAATAAATCTACAAGTGTCTTGGTAGAACTTTTGGGGTCTTCTATGTAGCGCATCATTCCATCTGAAAATAATGATAATTTCACTTCTGCCTTTCCTTATTTATTTTATTTCACTCTCTGGTCCAATTTTTCTGACTAACATTTCAAGAACTATATGAAATAGCAGTGATGACTGTGGACACCCTTGGCTTGTTTACAATTTTAAAGTAAAGGCTTTCAGTTTTTCTTCTTTCATATGATGTAGGCTGCTGTTTTGCCATACATGGTTTTTATCAGTTTGAAGTAAAGATTATCTATTCCATATTTCTGTAGGACATTTTATCATGAATGAGTATTGAATTTTGTCAGAAGCTTTTTCTGCATCTATTGAGATGATTATATGAAAGTTTTCTTTGATTCTGTTGATGTGGCATATTACATTTCTGAATTTTCATGTATTGGATGATCTTTGCATTCTTGGAATAAATTCCACATGGTTATGATCATACTATGCTTAATTATTTGCTGTGTTCTGTTTGATAGTATTTTATTGAAGATTTTTGCATCTGTGTTCATTGGGAAGATTGGTCTATAGTTCTCTTTTTTGGTTGAATCTTTCTCTGATTTTGGTATCAGAGTAACACTTGCCTTTAAGAATTTGTGAGCATTTCTTCCCTTTCAATTTCATTGAAGAATTTGAGAAAAGTTGGCACTAAATTTTTTCTAAATTATAATCCACCTATGAACCCATCAGGACCTGGGCTTTTCTTTGTTGGTAAGTTTGGGTTACATTTTTTATTTCAGTGACTAATATTGTGTTATTCAGAAATTTTGTCTTCTTCATTCAGCTTTCATAATTCATATATATCTAAGAATCTGTGCATTTCTTCTGTGTTTTCCATCCTGTGGGAATAAAGATTTTTGAAGTAGTTATTGACTGTTTTCTGAATTTTCATAGAGTGTGTATTATTTTCACCCTTTTTATTACTTATTGAATGAATTTGAATTTTTCTTTCTTTTTTGATAAAGCTATCTGGGAGCTATTAATTTTATTTACTGATTCAAAGAACGAATTCTTCTACGCATTAATTCTTTATATTGCTTTCATCTTCATTGCATTAATTTCTTCTGATTTTTATAATTTCCTTCCTTCTTAGGGCTTTGGGTTGACTTGCTCTTCTTTTTCTAGCAGCCTGAGATGTAGCATAATATTGTCTATTTAGGGCTTCTCTCTTTTCCTGATGTGATAATTTACTACTATACATTTCCCCCTTAAGATTGCTTTCATTGCATCCTATAGGTTTCTGTAAGTTGTAGCTACATTTTCATTTAATTGTAAATACAGTTTAATTTCTCCTTTAATTTCATCTGTGACCCATCATTTGTTCAGGAAAGCATTATTTAATTTCCCTATGTTTATGAAGCTTGTGCAAGTCCCTTTGTCAGTAATTTCCATAGATAATATGCATAGAATAATTTCCATTCCTTTGCATTTACTTAAGCATGCTTTATGTGCTAGTATATGGTCAATTTTGTGAATGTCCTTTATGAAGCTGGAAAGAATCTATATTCTGATGTTGTTGGGTGGAACACGCTGTAAGTTCTACTAAGTCCAATTCTTCGCCAACATGGTTTTGTTCTGTTATTTTTTTGCTGTTTTTGTTTTGTTTTTGCCTACTTGCTCTACCTAATTGTGACAGTAAGGTGTTCAAGTCCCCCATTACAGTTGTGTGGTTGCTCAACTGATTTTCATGTCTGTTTCATGTCTTTCATGGCTGAGTGATGCTATATTGGATGCGTATACATTTGTGACTGTTGTCTCCTCTTGCAGTTTTCCCCTAATGATCTTTGGATCATTCTTTGCTTGAAGTTCACATTATCTGCAACCAGAATAGCAAACTTTGTTTCTTTCTGGGCTCCTATCACATGGAATATTGTTTTCCATCCTTTGGACTTTCTGTCCATGAACTTATTTTTTTGTTTCTTATGTACAACATACTAAATACTTTTGTATGTGTTTAGTACAGGGTCTCACTACATAGATCAGACCCATCATGATCCTCCTGCATTCAGCCTTCCAAGAGCTACGATTATAGGCCCACGCCACTATGCCCAGTCTCCATCACAGTCTCAGTGATTCCCCATGGGCAGGGCCAGCATGGCATGCTGGGGATTGAACCCTGGCTGCTGCACTCTGCCTAACCAGGTGCTTTAGTTCACTGAGCTATCATGCCATCCCTTGGATATTTTTCTTGATCTATTCTGCCAATCTGCTTCCTTTGATTGTTGGGCTGAGGTCATTTACATTGATGGTTATAACTGATATGTATGGCTTATCTTTGACATATTATTCGTCACCTGTAGGTTTCCTACTTTTCCCCTCTGTTTAACTGCTTGCTCTGCTGGGTGTTTCCTTTCTCCTTTTGTTCTGAAAGTCGTAATCCTTTTTGTCTCCTTCTAGAATATCTATCAGTACATTTTGTATGGTTGTTTTGATTGTCACAAACTTCTTCAGTTGTTCTTTGTCATGAAAATATCTTACTTCTCCGTTAAATTTGATAGATAGTTTTGCATAATGGATCAATCTGTGTTGGAAATTGTTTTCTTTCAGGACCTGAAATATTTTACTCCAAGCTCTTCTTTACTTGAAAGTCTGTGCTAAGACATCTGCCTTGATTCTGATGATAGAGGTGATCTGTTTCTATTCTCTAATAACATTAAGCATTCTGTTCTTTTGCTGAATTTCTGGATCTTCATTATTATGGGTTTGGGTGTAGATTTATTCTGAGTTTTGCTAATTGGAGTTCTATATGTCTCACTGAGCTGTACATCAGATTCTTTTGCCATGCTAAGAAATGTTCTGCTACTGCTTCTGCAAATAGTCTTCATGTCATTTGTGTTGATGTCTGATGTTTTCTTGACATTTACCCATCTTATATTATTTTTCTTTGCATTGTTTTATAGTTGTTGAATTGTTGTTTCCTGGTTCCTCATCATTTTTAGGAGGGTTTCCCTTTAATCAATAGTAGCAACAATGCCATCTTCATGGTCTGAAGGTCTATCTTCAGTTTTGTTCAAACAGTTTTTAACAGCTTTCAATAGAAATTTTAATTTCTGGGATATGTGTTTTAATCTGTTCCTTACATTCTACTTCTTTCCTATATTGTTTATTTAATGCTTCTATCATTTTTGTATTTTCTTCTATTATCTATCTATGTCTTCTTTAGATATACAGAGCAATTCTTTCATGGTTCTTGTCATTTCTTTGTTTACCAGACAGATGATTTCGTCTATAAACTGATGGAGTTGTTTCTTTACTTTAGTTGCTATCATTTCAGAAGTTTTAGGCATGTGACTCCCAAGATTTTCTATGTTCTTGTCTCCTAGATCTGTTCTGGGTTGCTGGAGGTCTGAGATTGCCTTTTGTTCCTTCATTTTGACAATTTTGAAGGTCTCAGCAACTAGTCCAGATGGTTGGAATAGGCTCGCCACAACAGTGGTGGAGTTTGCTGCACCTCAGAGAGGCCCCTGTGATTAAGTAGGGCTGACCAGGGCCCTGTAGCTATCTAGGACTCAGCTGCCTTCTGTGACAGTGGGGGTGGAGGTGGACTGCAGCTCTGCGTGGCTCCTATGATGGGAAAGTCAAGGTTCAGAAATACTTCAAAATAACCGGTTAAATATATTTTCTGTTTCCATCAGAGGAGCACATCTCACTGTTCTTGATGGTTTGCCGTACAAGAACTGGAATTCCCCTCTGTGGCCTGAGGCTTTGATCTCTGTATATAAACAGCCTCCTTCGATCCCCCCAAGGGCAGAGGTCTCTGGAGGCCTAGAGGTATACCAACGTATGTGGAAAGGAAGAAAACTTCTGGTTATGTATTAGTAAAGACTTAGCAGAAGTCTCTTACAATTTCCCTAAATCATCAAACTCAAACCTCAAATACCACACCTTTCCCTATCTTATCAATATCTCTTCCTCTTTGGAAACTCAGGATGATGTTTGGCCAAAAAAATACATTTTTCGAATATGCATTTTTTTTTTACTAAAGCACTATACAGATTTTATTGTTTAGAATTTACTTCCAACCACATATGCATTTTTTAGCTCTGGCTGGAGTTCTAGAGTGTATTGTATGAGATACTTTTCCTCCCACGTGCTCCTATGGAGGAGTCAGTGCAGTGCACCAGGGTGGAGAGGAACTGCCACCTCCAACGGTATTCTGAAAATCATAATTTTGTCTGCCACTAGTGGCACCTCCTTTTAGTGGCTACGTCACATATAGCCACTTTACAAATACTCAGATAACCACATCTCTATAGTGCAGAGCCCCGGCATCACCTTTGAATGTTATAGTAAAAAATGTTTACTGTCTGTGTGGGTTTTTGAAGTCATGAAAATACTATTAATCTCACCTGATTCAGTCTCTCATTCTTGCCTCTGAAACTAAAATGGTTTGCATCTATGTAAACCTTGAAATAGTCTCTTTCATCATGTGTGCCTGGAAACCTTTCCATTTTATTAGCTCAACTCTAGTCCCTAGGATATTAGAAATGCCTAAACTTTCATTTGGCTTTTCAATAATAGCTGGGCCCTCCATACTGAATATTTGCATTTTATTTACATGTTCATATTATCTACATAGCCACCTTTCATTGTTACATTTTCTTTTACTGTTACAGGTATCTTTCCTAAAGTATATGCAAATATTGATTTACATTGCAGCATGTCTTTGAAAAATATATTTTTCTTTGTTCTTAACTATAATTTTTAAAGTTGTATGTATATATCAAGTTTGGTTGCAGATATTTATACAAAATAAATAAGTGCCTTTATGTATATGTGAATTTCAGGCTGTTATTTTCAGTAGTAGCCAGGAGCTGCATGGAAGGTAATATTATGCAATGCACTTATAGAAAGCTCAGGATCACTCTCTCCATTTCCTGTTCTCTAACCACCCTCTTGGCCATGATAATTTGTCTTGATCTCTCTGTTAAGATGATACTTCAGGACATATTTGAAGGAGGCCCATAGAGAGCCTATTTTGCTTCCATTTCAACTACCTATTAAGACAGTCCTGGAAGAGACATCTCATAAATGCAGTCTCTCACTTGTGTTTTAACAACGAACCAGGAGACAGCAGAATGATAAAGTGATAAGCGCATTTATTTTTCCGCGTGGACCCCAAATTAAATCTTTAAATCTTTATAGGCAACTGACTAATAAATTCCAAAACACTTTCTGAAACTCAGCTTTTTAATATGTAAGATGAGCTTAGTAACTTCAGAAAGTTGTTACATATTTCAAATGAAATGCTGTAAACATGAAGGAACATTTAACAATAAAAGTGACTATGTTCTGAGGAGACAAAACTTGATAATCATCTTACAGATCTTAAACATGAACACGTAAAGAACTTATTATCTTTCCCCATTTTGAAAAGAATAATTTAATTAAAAATAAAAATTTTAGATTCTGCAATTTGCGAGTGACATATTTCTGTGTGACAAAGTGCCTAAGAATTCTAAAATGTAAAAACAAAAAACAGCTAACCACCTGAAACAGTTGACTGCAGTTTACAAACTAGTAATGCTTGCTAACGTCACCTACTGAAAGTCTTGACAGAAGATGCGAGCTACCAGCTCACAGGAACCCAACACTTGCCAAAATATTCGTGGTTGTTAAAATTAGTGACAACAATATGAATGTACAGAGAATGATACAATGACTTTGATGGCTGTTTTTCAAAGGGTCAAATACAATAAAATATCACTGTGTTATCGGTGGTGAATGAAAATTTCTCCATCCACGTTTGATGAAAATGTAAACTGAAACAAATTTTGGAATGGCTTTCAGTAATATATATTAAAATTTATGACATTTTACACTCTGACCCATTAATTCTACTTTTAGAACTCTGCCCTCCAGGTAATTATACAAATATATTCTTTCCAGCCTAAGTTGTACTAGAAAAAAGTTAGAAACGTTACAAAAAACGTCCAACAGGGAATTGGTTAAATGAATAATGAGCCAAACATATAGTGGTATGCTTTGCAGCTATTAAAATAAGGAAAATTTCATATGCAATATAGAAAAGGGACAAAGATATATTTTGAAGCATAGAGAAACTTTGGAGCCCTGCTTCCTAGAAGTACACTTTCTATATGTATTTGCTGTTGGCTTTCCACATCCACAGACTTTTTTCACTAAATTTCAACCAATCTCAAATGAGAAAGATTCTTTCAGAATTGAAGTGCTGAGTAGGCATACTGCCATATCTTCCAGCCGTTTCAGTCCCTCAGTTTGTAACCGGTTTTCTTTGCTTGGGTTTTACTCTCTTTGCTTCTAGTTTATACAGCATGTGATCAGGCCCGTGATGCCCTTTTGTCGCCATTACCATAGTCATTATTGCTGGGACCATTTCCATAGTACTTATGTTACACTAGAGATTACACTATAAGCAATCAGGATGAAGAAGTGAAGATAGGAGGATTGTGAAGATGAAAAGTGAACATAATATACAGTTTACATTATGGGGGTTGGGGAGATAGCTTGGCGGTCTAAACACCTGCCTGGCAAGCATAAGGACCTGGGTTCGATACCAGTACCACATGCCCTCCCAGCCCACCCGGCCTCAAAACTGGGCATGGTGGTGCATACCTGTGATCCCAGTACTGGGGAAGCCGAGACAGGAGGATCATTATGAGCCAAGCTGCTAAGTGAGACCTGGTACCAAATAAATAAACAAACAAACAAACAAATAAATAAATAAATGATTTTTTGAAAAATTATATTAGGAACTTGAACATCTTCACATTTTGGTACCCAGTGGGATCTTAGAATTTTCCCCAACTGGTGTTGTAGGACCACCATGCCTATTTATGTAGTGTATATGTCAACAGGTCCTAGAAGTTTTTCGTCTGTTTGAGAACAGTGATTATTTCTTGGGGGTAAGAAGGAGAAGGAAGCGTATGGTGTCCTGTTCTCTCTGCTCACAGCCACTTGGTGTTTCCATCGGCATACCAGGGTGGCTCTTTCCCCATCTTGCTTTTGTTGCCGTTATTCTGTGCTATCCTCTGAAAAGGCTTTATAAAACAGGAAGAGGAAAAGTACTGGTATTTGTAAGCTCTCTACATTATTCTGGTAGAGGTCTGCCAAGCAGAGTTGTACTAAATCACCACGATTTTCCATCTTTGCCATTTGTGCCAGGCATTTGTCTCTTTCCTCTGATTCCTTCCCAGCCTCTCTGCTTCGACCTCAGAGCGGGTACTCTGCAGACTTCCCCTCCAAGAGCCCTGCCCTTGGCGTTGAGGTAGGCGTGAGCCAGGCGAGGCACCAGCATGAGGCTGGAGGAGGGAGGATGGAAAACGCAGAATGCTCTGTTCCCCTCACTGCCTTGAGTGGCATCCTCTCGGCCTGGGCCTGCGTCTTCCCCCATGACAGACTCTGTGTCTCTACTCCGCAGCCCTGGTACTAGGATTCGCTTGCTTTCTGCGATTCCTCAGCCTGCCGACGGCAGCTGCTTCTTGCTGCTGCGCACGTTTTGCTGTCTGTTTCTATCTGTACGCTCTTTCTTGGTGTTTGTGGAGGACTGGTTCACACATGTTCCTACCTATTTGGTAAAACTGTATCGTGCTTTTATATAACTTGCACATATTCTCCCCTATGCTTTGCATGTTCACTACACTACTTCTGAGAGTTACCATAACAGGCATGCAAACAATTGTCATACTGCCTTGCTTGGAGGAGAACGTCCTAGTCACTCTCCTCACACTAATACACAGCACCCAACAGCCACAAGAAGAGGGGCAAAGGTGTGTGTTTGCCCAGTCCCTAGGGAGTTGGCTCTGAGGGTGGGCAGCATGTAGGGTGGCATGGAAGATGGGGGCTGCTCAGGCCACGGTGGACCAGAGGCACAGCTGCCCATATGCACTCGCGGGCACCCTCTCAGTGAGCACCTCCTCCGACCTCCTGCCATCATGTATGGCTATAAACTCCCCAACGGACCACTGTGGAGTACCACATCCGTATGACCCAGTCACCTCCGGAATGCTCTACTTAGGGTCACATGAGGCTTGGCGGGACCTCTAGATATAAGACAGAGAATGAAGAGAAAAAAATCTTTGTATGTTAAATACAGGACACTATTACATTCATACTTTTAACCTAGGGTTGGTTGCAGTTCCAGGTGCGGAGCCCACACAGACAGAGAGACAACCCTATTTTCTACTCTTTTAATAATAATTTTGACTAATTCTATGCCAAAACAAAAAAGTGGTGGAGTTCTGAATCATGGTTGGCATATTTTGATTGATATAATTGATATTTGACTATATAACTGATACAGAATTAATTCAAATAATTTTCCATAAAATTTACAGTCTGGTGAACTGAATTAAAATCAAAGAAAATGGAAACTGTGCCCTCAAGTTATTGGAAAGAAGTAAACTCATTCTTTTAAATTTTTTTTCTATCATTGAAAGAGTAATCCTCACTTTCCTTCTGCGAAGTGTTATGATCTCAAGTCACTGTAAAGAATAATTAATTGGCTTATAGACAGCTGAGCTGGGTTCAAATGTAGGTTGTTCTGCCTCCAAAGGTCAACTTATTTCCAGAAGAATATCAAGTTGACTTCTGGGATATTCTCTTTCTCCTCTTCTCATTCTCTTTTAATGCACTTTTTTTTTTTCTTTTCAGGAATGTCATCTGGTGTTCCCTAAACTTACAGCCTTGCCTTCCTGACACTATGGAGACCTTCTACTCTGGGGCAGCTCTGCGTCACTCTTCCTTTACCTTCCCCCTTTTTTTTTTCTAATGTGATAAATTTGAATGAAACTCACAATTGATAGCTGCTGCACTCGACAACAATGAATGGGTCTCAAATACACCTTGAGCCTGCTGTAGGTGCACTAAAAACATCCTCACTCTCTCATTCATTCCACTTTTCTTCTCTGAGAATGTGCTGCTTGCTAGATACACAGCACTGAGTGCACGGATTTCAGTGGCAGGGAAGAAAGCCGTCAAGCAACTTTATCGAGTTCTGGGAGGGAGAAATGTTTGGTGGAAGCTGATGAGAGCAAACTGCACTGTGGAGTCCAGAAATACCTCCTTGAGGAGATGAAATTTGTGCTGACCGTAAAGGAAGTGTTGGGTAATTGGAGCTGAGTAAGTGGAAGAGAAGACCCAAAATACAGGATGGTGCACACATAGGGCTTGCTGCAAGACAGAGAGCAGCCTATCAGAGAACATGCTTTTACAGCCACTAATACCAGAGTGGAGAGAGGGGAGCTGGCTAAAGCAGCAATGGGAAACAGCTTGGTTGGGCAGACCCTCGAGAGACTGATTATAGCTTACAGACTGCATCTTTGCTATCCTCTATAGAGGAAATGGCAAGGATGAGAAAAACACTGGAAGGCTCTTAACTAGAGCAGCCAGGAGGGACAACACCGTCCTTTCAAAAGAGCATACTCTCACCACATTACAGAGAACAAACTGGATGAAGGGGACAGCTAATGAGGGCAGAACATGTGAGGGGCGTGTTGAGAATTCTGAGTGAGAAATAATAGTGGCTGGCATTCAGTAGTGTTGAAAGAAGATGGAAGAGATGGCTTCGAGAAATGTTTAGGTAGTAAAGCTAATGGAAACAGGAGAATTAAGGAGACGAAGAATGAGAATGATTTGCAGGTTGGAGTCACGTGATGCCATGTGGAGAAGTGGGAAAATAGTTCAGACCAACAATCATGAATTCCGTTGTTCACGGACATGCTGAGCTTTGGAGAGTTCCAGAGAAATCAGAGTGAAGGTGCTCAGGGAATTAATTATGGGGATGTGAAGGTCTCTCAGTGGTGAGAGGATTTGGAAACTAAAGACAGGAGATAATAGCCGAGGTCAGGTGGTGGGCCATGCCTGATTGGTAAAGGACTCTAGAACAGCAGGGGTGATTACTTATACCTTTGCAATGTTATAAGACGCAAGGTTGCCTAGAAACTAGTAGGCCACAGTCTCCAAGCAGGATGTTTTTTTCTGAAGACTGAGGTAGCTTGATTGCTTTAGGCAGTAAGGCCTCTTCCTGCCCTCCCACCGAGCATCGATTGATTTTGAGTTTCATCACCTCCAAATAATTAACACAGCCCCTCTGAAGTCAGCAGTCAAGACCATACAGAACCTTGGTGTCACTGGTTCTGGGATGATAACTGAAGCCACGGGGAATGGATGCGATCACTTAGCAGAGAGAGCAGAGGGAGAAGAAGCCCAGGCAGGAATCCTGAAGAATCAGAAAAATTCAGGCCTCCAGGAAATAAACAACTGATAACTTTATCAGATAGCTTACTGCTGAGGATGGTGGGAGCTCGAAGATGCTATCCAGTTCTAATGTAATCTGGGACAACTTCAGGAAGAGGAATTGCTTAAGACAACAAGAACCACTTTAAATGCCTAGCGGACCTACATATGGGCACCTACACACACCACTCACTCACACACACACACACACACACACACACACACACACACACACACCTGTGTCTGCATGCCTGGAATGGCAGGTCCGCACCACTCTTTTCCTTCTTCACCAAAATCCAGTTCTTGGTGCAGTTCTGCCTCAGTCAAAACACGGGCATGCTCAGTAGACTTTTTCAATGTTGTTGGGGTGGTCTAGATCTTCTCAGCGTCTTTCTAACTTCAATTTTCATTAACTGTTTTTTTCATTCACTAATTTTGCTACATCCTGTAGACAAACAGAACTACTGTATTCCATCATACTTGCTTTCACTTGCAGAAGTAATTTTACCTTATTATTAGTCAGAAGTCTTTTTTAATAATATCCTCTCATCTGATGGAAACTAAAACTGTGACTGAAGCCATCTGTTGGGAAAACTTCTTGTCATCAACCTAGAAAGAACACTGTAAGAAGTCCATGGGCCAGTGAGATAGCTCAGTGGTCTAAAGTGCCTACTTAGACAAGCATGCAGGGACCACAGTTCAATCCCTGGCACCACATGCTGAACCAGCCCCACCCCCATGGTGGGCTGAGCCAGTCACAGACACACACACACAAAAAAATAAATAAATAAATAAATAAACAAATAAGTCCATACTTTTTTTCCCCCAGTACCAGGGATCAAACTCAGGACTTTCTACTTGCCAGGCAGACACTTATGCCACTGAGCTATATCCCTAACCCATCTTGTCACCAATCCCTCAACATGAAATTGCCACTTAGTTTTGGCCCACATCCATTAAATTTATTTAATTTTTGAAATACCTCAGAACATACCAGCTTTCGAGTCTGACTACTGTGTGCTCAGAGGGACAGGCACAGTGGTAAGCAGTGGGGTGGGGGGACGCTCAGTTAAGCCCACAACGCACCTGTCCTTATGAAATAATACCCCACCGCTACCGAAATACCAAAAGCTACAACGGGAGTTACCACAGGATGCTAAACTTTAATAGTCTCCAAACTGGCTGACTGGTGTTCTTAAACCAGCCATTCCACCATTGCTGATCATTATTCAAAATTTCTCTTCGTTTTAAAACTTTCATTAGCACATGTTTGCGGAGTATCATGTTTGCACTCCTTGGTGTGGAGCTGGAGTGTGGGCACAGCACATCTTGGTTCCTCGTCCTCACTTTCAGTACATCCGTCTCCTGACAAACTTCTCTGCTGACTACAGTTAAGGGCACAGCGCCCAACCTGCCGCTCCCGTTGTGCTCGTTATCCACTGCCTGAATATTGCTTTCTTTCTGCTCCTCGAGGACGCTCTCTTGCTCCTTAGTAGTCAGTTCTCAGCATCACAGTGAGTGACGTGCCTAAGATGCATACCTTTTCACCTCTCTCAAAACTGTTTTGGATAGGGCAACGCTACCTTCCTTTCAGAAGCCATTGCTCTCTTCATACTTTCTGAAAGCTGTCCCTAAATCTCATGTAACTCCTTGTTAGCCCTTTTGCCCTCCATGTTTTAACCCATGATCTCTTTCCTTCTCCCTTTCATCTTATTTTATGGAGTTGTCATATTTATTTATTTATTTATTTATTTATTTATTTATTTTTTTTTTTTTATGGCTGGGTCAGCCTGCCCTGGGGTTTGGGGCTGGGGCAGCATGTGGTGCTGGGGATCGAACCACTGAGCCATCTTGCCGGCCCCTGGACTTGTCATATTTTAGCTTTTATCTCTTTTGAGATGAGTATCCTGCCCAATATTTCAGGCGCAGAAAGTTCCGTCTAGCACAGTTTATGTTTCTAAAGCTTTGATCGGCACAACCTTTCTGGCATCCCCAGCGCAGATCCTGCCAATGACATTCGTATCCACTTCCTCACGCTTAACCCAGTTCTGACCACCCTTGCGCAGTGAGAGCCATTCACCTGGGAGGCCGTCGTCTTTTAAATCTACCGTTATTTCTTCACCCCGCATCCCTTTCGTTTCATATTGAATCACCGAGGCAGATGGATGAGAGGCTCCTTTCCAGTATTTTCCCATTGATACCGCGTTTCTCTCCGTCACTCTAACAGTAGGGAGAGAAACACTGTTCTCGTCCCTTGTCACTGCCATGGCTTTACTTCCCTGATAAGAGCCAAATTAGTTTTCCTGACATAATACAAACAAGAATCTTATTTTTAAAAAACCTAAGGGTCACATTTGCTTGCTAAAATTACCTTCTAGAAACAGTACCAATCTGCTTGCCAAGATCTCATGCATGTCTTATGATCTGTCAACCAAGCTAGGTCAGTTTTCATTCTCTCAAGCGACCTTCTTAGTTCAATCCTCGCAACTGTAGTTCAATCTGTTCTGAAAACATTAAATTCCTTCTTTTCTAATGTACCTGTTGACCTAAGTATTCCACTATCTCATGCTCAAAAGATTTCCTTTTTCTGAACTGTTTTTTTTTTCTTCCTTTTTTAATGTGTTCTTTCTTTCTTTCTTTTTAAACTTTATTTATTTATTTATTTATTTGTATTATAGCCAGCTCAGCCTGCCTTGAGGGTGGAGCCGGCACAGCATGTGGTGCTGGGACTCACACCAAGGTCCTTGTGGTTGCCTAAGCTTCTCTAAGCAGGCGCTTTAGACTGCTGAGCTATCTTGCCGGCCCCAGTTTTTCTTTTTCTGAACTCTGCAACACTAAACTCATTCACTTCTACATCTTATCCCTTGGCAAATTTTAGGAATCTTCCCTTCACAAGTGGAACTTTATATGCATTTAGTCATGTATCAGAGATTTTGTTACATGAGATCTTAGTAACTGCAGTTGTGGGAGTCAAAGTAATAAAACATATAGCAATGGTTTAGATAGCACCTAAATTATTTTTATCGAAGCAGCTCCAGGGCTGGTTAGTATAACTGTGCTCCATAAAATCATCAAAGAGCCAGGTTCTTTCTGTACTTTGGAACTGCCATGTCCAGTTCTCTAGACAGAGTGCACACAGATAACTGGAACAAAGAATGCTAGGGCACACATCTTCTGTCTCTTAGGCAAGGCTTCTCCCAGCATGAGAAGCCATATTTTCCTCTATTTTGCTGGCCAGATTTGAATCATATGGTCACAGGTATCTGAAAGAAAAAACATGATTTTCATAATGAGTGGATAATTCAGTTATTGTGGAAAATGGAAAGATAAAGATTAAAGCATAATATGGGTGATAATAAAATATGAATGTAGGGTTTTTGATTTTTGAATTTTTTACCTTTAAAGAGTATAAAAGATAAACATAATGCAACTGAGTTTCAAAATAGATTAGTAGGATGGTTTTAATCATGGATACAATGTTTTTCTTTATAGTAATTATTCAGAGTATGGCAGTAGGCATACTTTCTTATTCAGGCAAATTAGCATAAAACTTTACCTTTAATCGACTCCAAGAAACTAACTGTGTAGGTATCTTAACTACTGGGTATATACACACATTCAGTTTTAACAAATGACTCACCAGCCATATAGGAAAAACTGTCTGGGTGGTGGCAGGGGCTGGAGGGGAACAATTTGAACATTCTACTCACCTTCGCTGTGAACCTAAAAGGACTCAAGAATAAAGTCTGTTTAAAAACAGAGGCATAGCTAAAAGGCTTTTCCCACTTTCTCCTGAACAGATTGAAATAATCATTGTGGCATTAATCAACCAAACTGCATGGGAAATACTTAAAAGAAGCAACAACTGGAATCTCCTCTTTTTAAAAAGTTTCCGCATGTCAAAAGAAATCACAAATAAACTAAAAAGAAAACACACAAATTGAAAAAAAAAATAAACTTAGCTGACTATCCCTCAGATAAAATACTTCTATCTAGAACATATAAAGAAGTAAAATACTCAGATCCACAAAATTCAAAGACCTACTCTAGAAATGGACATCTGAGATGAATATACACTTCTCAGATGAAGAAATACAGATGGCAAATAAATATATGAAAAAAATTCAGTATTATTGATCATTTGAAAAGCACAAATTAAAGCAACACTTGATTTTATCGTATCCCAGAAAGAATGGCTAGCATCAAGAAGACAACCAATAACAAATGCTGGAGGAGCTGTGGGGAAAAAGGAACACTTCGCTGTTGGTGGGAGTGTAAACTGGTATAAGAACTATGGACATTGCATGGAGAATCTTAAAAAATCTAGGATTGGAGATCCCATTCAAGGCAGCTATTCCTTTTCTGGGTATTTAAAAAGAACTGAAAACATCATACTATACCAATATGTGTGTACCAATCTTTATAGCAGAGAAATTTGTTATAGATAAATCTTATAAGCAACCCAAAGACCCAACAACAGAGGAGTGGATAAAAAAAAAAGTGGTATTTTTATACAATGGAGTATTTCTCAGCTATAAAAATGATAATCTCAAGGCTTTTTATGGACAAATGAATTGAACTGGACACCATGGTCATAAATGAAATAAATCAGACCTGCATGGGCAAATGTCATATTGTCTCACTGACATAAGAACCTAAAAGAGTAAATGAAATCTTAAATGTACAATAGACAGTTAGAAATGGAAAGAGTTTGTTCAATGGGAAGGAATAACTGAGGTGAAGAAAAGGACAAAAGAAAAAAGAAGGAAAAGAAAAAAGAAAAAAAAGTAATGTTTATTGAAAGTGTCAATGTTTAATTGTTTGATCAATCTCATATATCTATATCTATTAATCTAAACTGATCTGATGATGAAAATATGTAATATAACCATTGTTAAATTTAAATAAAATAAAAAAATCCACCATACCTATTCAAATGCAGACTACAAAACTAACATCAAAATAAATAATTCATTATTTTCACTAAAAAGATAAAATAAAAATGTTTTCTGTATGAAATTCAAAATTCTGTAAAAGGCCAGGCAACCCTTCCCTACATAACCCTCTGTCTTCCAATGTATTCCTTCTACTCACCACGAGAGTCATAGAGAATCTTGTCCTCTGCATCCCATGATCCTCCAATGAACCAAATAAAGATTACTTCACAATTTTTTATTAAAAAAAAAAAAGAAAAAAGAAGGCAGAGAAAAATATATTTATGTATCTATACAGTTCAGATAACTGTACTGCAGATTGCTGCTGATGCATTGTAAGGAGCAGTTAATGCTTTGGTTTTGTTTCTTCTCCTTTTTAATTTCTTGTTTTTAAAAACAATTTCACATGCTTATATCTGGGAACCTAAACAACTAATTCATTGTTGTGCAATGTAACACCCATTGTTGAATTCATTTTTCTCCTTTTTCTATTTTGTGCAGGGTCTCACTATGCAGCTGGAACTCCTGGCGACCCTTGTGTCTTCAGCCCCCCAGTGCTGGGACTACAGGTGTGCACCACCTCATCCAGAGTAGGTCCCCAGTTCAGCGTGCCTGTGGGCAGGGCGGACGCAGCCGATGGTGCCAGGGGTTGAACCCCGGCCCCTGTGCTTGCCTAAGCAGTGCTTAGTCCGCTGAGCTATCTCACTTGCCCCATTATTGAATTCCTGTTGTTTAATGAAATTATGGTATCATATCTAACATTGTTAAAACTATTTTTCATTCTTTTTAAAAAATGAAAAACTTTTTTGAGATTTTCTCATAAACCTGAAAAAGAAAAAGGAAAAGGAAAGAAATACGTGTCAAAGATTCATTACCTAGAATACGTGGACCAGAGAACAGATTTTGGAATATTTATGAAGACATGATGATGTTTCCTTGGGATTGGGAGCCAAGTTTAAACATATAAAAGCCATGTATGGCTCTTTAACAATTTATTCACAGATCAAGTCTACCTGTGTTTAGACTATGACTTGTCACTTGAAGCTAGGTATCAAATTTTTCACTTATGTCTTTACATCAGCACTCACCAATTTCTGATTTTGGAATCTTTCTTGTTTTTTAATAAAACATTCTGGACACCAGCCTCCCCAGAGTGGAGCTGTCATTTTTGTAGTGCTTTTTTTATTTTTTTATTTTTATTTTTTTTGGCTTCTATGTGGTTCCCAGACACCACTGGCACCTTATGGTCCATCCAGTAGGGAGGAGCCAGACTCTGGATGCCAGCACGTGGCTTGCCTCCCAGGGGTCTGATCCACAGTCCTCTGCTCAAGATACGGGCTTCTGTCACCTCCTTCCCTCATGGGGAGCATGGTCATGGTACCCAGAATCTTCAGCTACCAGATTTGTTCTTTATTTCTGACCTTGACCCTGAATTTAAAAGGCAGAAATTGTATTTTTCTTTATTTCTCCAAAGTTAATTTCCTGAAGGCAGGAACTATGAGACTTGCAACTCCTGAAATGGAATGTGATTTTAAAGGATGAGGGTACAGAAAAACACAAGGACCGATCATAAAAAATATTGTTATGCGCTATGCATTTTACGGATTTGGTATTATTGTTAGTGAGCAGTACATAGAGAAAACTGCAAACTTCAGATTGTCTTAGTTTGGCTCTGAGCGTTCAGCGGCTTCTGCTTCAAAAGTGAGGATGTGTTATCGGTGATGCTGTGGAGCTGTAAAACACTCTCACATGCATGGTCACTTTGGCTGGAACTAGCTCTGGCACGCGAGTCTTACAATAAAGCAGTAAGGAAAGAGGGTCCCGTGATCTGCGTACGCTGTGCTGTTGAGCTGAAGGGAAGATTGCCTCTAGGGGGCGTTTTTACCACAGAGCCATCCCCATGCCCGCTGCTTCTCCCGCATTCACAGTTCTTGCCTGTATCTAGTTCTCCTGCTGAGTTCCTGTCTCAGGTTCACAGATTCATATTAAGTCAGGCTGCAATGAGGTAGACTTTCCTCATGGAGAGAAAGCTATTTTGATCCATCTGTGTATTTTTTTTTATTAAAAGGTTCCTTGAAAGCCTATCTTGCAGCATTTCTATGGAAATCATGGTCCATAGAATCCTGATATACAGTGATATATATTAGATAAAAAGGATCTGAAGTCACTACTACACAGAGATATTCTGAAAATTTTATCTCTTATCCTACAGGTTCAGAATTCAATTAACATATAAAAGGTTCGGAGAAAACCTACGTAAAAGAAACTCGCCTAACTCTGATAAACCCCAGTATTTCTTAAATTTTGCAAACACAATCTCAGTTTTATTCATCTAGTGTCAGTCAATATCACCTGGACTGGAATTTCCAAATGGTTGCTACATTCTCTTAACATAATTTACTGAGATATTTGATTCCATGCTCTACAATAATAATATAACTTATTTCCAACTAGGATACAAATCGTAAAATATTCAGAAGCATAAAAATATTTTTTCCATTGTGTAAACTTTTCTACATAGTTAACTCAGAACTGTAAAGTATCCTTGCATGACCTGGACTGCTAGCATTTGAACATTATGGCACCTTTAAAATTAGTACACAAGCCGGGGGTGGTGGTGTATGCCTGTAATCCCAGCACTTGGGAAGCTGAGGCAGGAGGATTGGTGCGAGTTCAAGACCAGCCTTGTATATGAAAGTGAGCTCAAGATCAGCCTGAACTGCATAGAGAGACCTGTCTCAAAAATATAAAATAAAATAAAATAAGTACACATTTCACTTTTATTATATAAGCTATCAACTCTCAGTGAGGTAAAGGGCCTGAATGAGAATTAAATTCCTTCATATAAGAAACAGATGAACACATAGACATGGGCTGCATGGTGTCCTGGGTTCCCAGCAAGATGGTGAAGATGGAAGCCCAAGGGCAGTGGAAGGCATTGGAAAAATCAGGTAGGTATCCAGGAGCCAGGAAATCTGGGTCACCAGGAAACAAGATGAAGATGGGCCTGGGGGTAGCTTAGTGGAATCAGTTCCTACCAGGCAAGACAAGGTCCTGAGTTTTACCCCAGTTCTCCCAGCCCCCATTAAAAAAAAAAAAAAAAAAAAAAAAAACACGATTAAGCATCAGATCAAATTCTGGATCATAAGAAGGTGTAAGCCCTGGAGCGTCAGCAAGGGGGAGAAAAAGACTGCAGGAACATGGGCTGAAGTGCAAGGTGAGCTCACGGGAGCTCTCTTGCAGGCAATGTCTGCCGTAATAAATACATGCGTAAATTGCCGTTGCATTGGGGAGAGATGATAATTGCTGGTGAAAGCTAAGGGATGCAGCTAACAGTGACTCATTTGGCCAGAGACGGAAAAATGAAAATGAGGTGAAGACAACAGTGATAGTTATATGATAGAGCAGGAATGATTAAAATGTTATGCTGAGTCTAGAAAGAGGCCTTGCTTACTTTTATAGTGGGATGAGTATTTGAATTATCATTTATAATAATAATTCCAACTTTTCCATTTCCTATAAAATTTAATGGATTATATGATTGAAATATCCACATTAAAAGCAAGGCCTGCATGTGCATGCTACACATATGCTTTATGAAAGATAACAAATAGCACATTATCATATTAACAAATGCCAGATGCTCAGAAATACAAATTCCAATAACTATACACAGCTAAGGGTTGGCATCACTATACAAGAAGTGATTATAAATTATTAAGAATATATCATAGATTGATAAAGTATAGTTGATTTCAATGAGAGTGACCACTCACAGTTTGTCAAATATGTTTTTCTTTTGTTTTTTGGGGTTGTTTTTTTTTTTTTTTTTTTTTTTTTTTTTTTTTTTTTTTTTTTTGTTTTTTTTTTTTTTTTTTTTTTTTTTTTTTTTTTGTCTTTTTGAGACAGGGTCTCGCTATGCAGTTCAGGCTGGCCTTGAGCTCACTTTTGTAGCCCAGGCTGGTCTCGAACTCGCACCAATCCTCCTGCCTCAGCCTCCCGAGTGCTGGGATTACAGGCGTGAGCCACCACGCCTGGCTAAATATGTTGT
>PVJA010035877.1:0-21512 GCA_004027025.1 Myocastor coypus | reverse complement strand
TTTTTTTTTTTTTTTCAGAACTGGGGATCAAACTCAGGACCTTGCACTTGCCAGGCAGACACTTGTGCCCCTGAGCTATCGACCTGGTGCCTCTTTGTGATCTTTAAAAAAAAAAAAAAAAAAAAAAAATCAGGGAACTCATAGCTTTGTAGAAAAATGACATTTCCCAAAATTTGTTAAAATATTCTGTATGTCAACCAAATTACATCTGTTAGCAGCCGACATAATCTGGGACCAATTTTTAGCACACTGAGCTAATATACTTTTTCAAAAATTCTTTATTCAAAAGTCAAAGTGTTCTGCTTAGAGTAAAGTCACAGTTCCGTGTGAATTAGTATATTAGGTCACCTCCCTAATGGAGTAATGGAAATAGATTTTTGGTTTTTTTAAATGTATTTAGTACAGGGGCTATAGGGTCTCACTATGAAGATTGGATTCAGAGTGATCCTCCTGTTTTAAGCCTCCCAAGCACTGGGATTACAAGTGTACATTACTATGCCCAGTCTCAATAGCTGTCTGAGTTCACCCCAGGGGTGGGGCCAACATGGCAGGCTGGGTATTGAACCCAGGTTGCTATGCTCTGCCTAAGCAGGTGCTTTGGTCTGCTGGGGTATCTGGCCAGCCTGGAAGCTAGGGTTTCAAAAGTCTCTTTTATGGTTTTGGTACTAGGAAAATAACCCTTAACATCCTAGAAACTATTTTAGAAGAGAAACTATAAAGTCTGTGAGGCTGTGTGTTAGTACAGATAGAAACACAGGGAATTAAAGGCACTGAGCAAGAAGATTTCCGTATAGATAGACATTCTCCTTTTTGTCTTCATATTTGCACTTGCTTAACAGATTTGGGGAACGCAAGTCTTTGGCAATGGTGACTACTTGGTGCTATTTGGAGTCAGTAGTAAATTAATTGTCTTTTTCTTTTTTTCATTAAGAAACTCCTGTTTTCTCTTTCCCATAGATTACTGTTCCAAGTCTCTGGGACTTCTCCCTCCCTTGGAGCCTGTGCTGACATCTGGGCAGATCCATAAGGGTGTAACGGAAAAGGAGCCTGGGAGGTCGGGTAGAAGGCTGGATGGAGGGTGGCACGGCGAGCAGGAGCAGTCCTTTTGCCATTGCTATGGTTTCTATCTAGTTGTCCCCTCCAAAGCCTCATGCAAATCATGGGGCCATCAAGCATGAGGCTTGAGGGGCAGGGCCAGAGGACCAGGGCAGGGCTTGACGGGCGGGGCCAGTGCAGTGCAAACCCTTAAACTGATAGTATGCACCTCCCCCATCACCTGGTGGCCTCTCTTGGAGGTATGGAGCAGAACATGGTGGATACAGCAGAGCCCCAGCCTCTCCTCCAGACCCTATAAGCGGGGGCAATGTCTTGAAAACAGTAACTGTGAGCTAAATAAACCTTTCCTTCTCTATGCTTGTGTGTCGGATACTTGTCCCAGCAACGAGAGAACAATAACTAAGACACCTACGAAGAAGTAGGCTCCCCACTGGAGCTCATGAGAAAGCAAGCCATAGCAGTTTCTTTCACTCCATCTCTCCACACCCTGTTCCCTCCCCTTTCATGAAGGAGACAGGCAGCTGCATTCACCGGACTTGGAGGGATAAGGGGTGGCAAGAGTAAGGACTACCCCCTAGCAGTCTGCCAGTAGACATGCAAATCGTCTCCCAGTACAAAGCACCAAGGAAAGCCTTGGCAAACACTCACACCCAGCCACGGACCCTGCTATGCAAAGAGAATGTGCCACACATTCCGAATCAAAAGGCTCAGGGATTCTAGTCAGCGTCCACAAAGCCTTTAAAAGCTGTCTACTGACAGTCCTCATAAATACTACAGACCACACACTCTGACTTTTGTTTGTAATCAAAGACCTGGAAGCCTTCCTGGAGATCACAATGAGGAGTGTTAAAGGAGTCTGTACGTTGGGAAACTTGTGAGTAAATGCTCTCATTCCCAGACTGGACTTGTGTTACCGGGAGAACCAGGTAAGTTAAAGGGAAAGATGAAGCACAACACCTTCATGAAGGATGAGCGGCACTACCTATGCTGTGGACAGGAAAAGATCTCTCTCTCTCTCTCTCCTAGCATCTTCTGGAGCTCTTCCAGCTGCTAGGTTCTTGTCCACTTATCAGGTAAAGAGCTCTAAAACATAGATATCAATAATCTACCCCTACACTTCTGGGCCTAATACTTCAAAGTAGAAAATAGAAACATCCTGAAAGGCAAAATGCAGTACAGAGGAAATAAACATTTATGTGGGATCTGTGCCAACTGGGACCAGAATGGGCACTGTAGAGTCTATGCATCATCTGCTTACTTAAGGGTGTGGGGGCACAACTCTTATTCCAGTGTCTCAAATAGGCACTTACAGTTATGCCTGTGGTTGTTTTTTGCAACTCAGTTTTCTCGTAAACTCAAAAGGCGTCTACGGTATTTTTCCTACCAGTAAACTTGGTATCCAGGTTACATCAAGTATGCTGGTAACATTTTATAGCCTGCCTACTCATTGGCTTCCCTTGATTCTTCTCCTTGCCTCTCTGTTTAATTAGAACTATCTTGAATGCTACTATGCTTCACAAAGGAGACATTACATGTCTCCTCCACCCCCAAATAAAAAATTTAAGCACACACACAAAAAAGTTTGAAGTGTTTTCAAAGTTACTAGACTAGTAATGGGCAAAGTTGAGCCTTTGTCTCACATTTCAGACTCCAGCAGTCAATGTACTTTAACTTTTGGCAAGCTAGTTGGACCATCTCAGCATTTCTAAAATGCTTTAGAAGATAGATAAGGCACTGTAGCCTCCTCCGTAATGTCTGTGAGACTAATGATAGGAAGTAGAGTCTCCACATAAAAAATAAGGAACTTGTCTGGATATGAGGAGAAAATAAGAAGCATGCCAGAGAGGGAGAGAAGAGAGGGGAGAGACAAGAGGAAAGAAAAGAGGAGAGAAGAAAAGGGGACAGAACAAGTACACATATTGGAAAAGGTGACCTTGGCCTCAGTAAAACCCAAACCTACCCCAAGGTGCCTATTCTTAGAATATTCTACTAAGACTGTAGTTTCTTTGTTGTGTCCAATGGTGTTGCCACAAAACAACAAACAGAAGAAAACTGTGTGCATTAAAGTCAAACTATGAAGGCCAAGAACTGCATTTATTTGACTCCACTGACTTTTGGCTTTCTTGCCTGTAAAGTATAGACAATGATATGTATGTTCATTCAAAATGTAAAACAAAACGCTCTGCTGGAGGAGCTCATAGAACAGCATGGGGAACAGGACAGTAAACACATCATCTTATCTTCTCAAAACATTACCGGTTCTATCTTGTAGTTACATCCTAAAATCTGATTCTAGAATTTCATCAGAATGATAACAATTCCAGAAGAAGCTGATATTAAAAGAGTTTGTGAAACAATCAGGAGGGGAAAGAATAGGATGAGAAATTTGCTTTCATGATCAACCACTTCCTCCCAAAGCTTCAACAGGACTGGGTATTCATGCGCTGTGTGTTAGAGGTCAGGCCATCACATGAGCACTGGATTCAGATCCTGATCACCAACTGAGTTTTCCATCCCCCAGGTACATCTGTCCATGGTTTTCTTATCTTTGGGCAGCAGTTCTTAACTGTTTAACAGATCACCAGCTCCTCTGAGATTTAAAAGAAGTTATGGTTTCTTTTCTTCACAAGTGGGCATTCAATGTTATATTTGGTAAATATTTGCTAAGCACCTAATCTGTGCAAAGTAATATGTTCAAATCGTGCTGAAGACACAATCTTGAGTAATAAGAGTAGGCTTTCTTGCTCTGAAATGGAGGTTGAAAGGGGAATTTGCACAAGTAATTATTCATTTTGGTTGAAATGTGGATTCAGAGAGGACTTATAGGCCAAGTTAAGGCAATGTGAATATCTCAACCAATGTGAGGAGATAGGATCAGTTCTTTTGTGTATGTAAGAGCTCAAGAATCTGTAGAATGTAGCCTCCCTAAGGGAATGGTGAGACTCAGGTGGAGGAAACTACAGAAAAATTAGCCTTGAGCTAAAGGAGAGAAAAATGTGCTTTTAAGAAATGAAAGACAGCAGGTTGTGATGGTGTTGAGTGTTCACAGTGTCCTTTTACTTGTCACAGAAAAAGCAACATCTATTTCTATACTTCTTGGACCTGGGATGGACTTTACTGCTTTGATAAGTAGTGTGTGGGAGCTGTGACATCTGCCTGCTCACTCCTCAGCGACTGTGGCTGATTCTCAGCCTTATGAGCAAACCTAACAAAAATCTGTACAACAAGGACTGGTCAGATAGCTCAGAGGACTAAGGCACTTGCTTAGCACTGAGCTCAATAGCTGAGGTTCAATCCCAAGTGTGCTGTGCCTGTGGGGCCCTTCCCCTGGGGTTTGCTGAGATAGCGCTTGAGACTGGGTGTGGTGGTGTACACCTGTAATCCCGGCCTGTGGGAGGCTGAAAACAAGAGAATCACTATAAATTCAATCTACATAGTGAAACTCTATGGATCCTATACTAAATTAATAGCAATAATAATAATAATAATAATAATATTGTACAACTTTCCTGGCCTGATGCCATGCATACCTAACAAAGCATAATAATTAGTCATCCCTGAGTTTAATGGTGTTTTGCAGCTTATTTGGGGCATTAGTAACTGACCAAAGTACACAAAGTTAGAGGGAATGTACATGAAACAGGTGAAGTAGCTAAAGGGAAGAATGTTCACCTTATTAGAGATCTTACATTGTAAGAACACTGGAAGATACAAATCAGGGGGATTACATCTGCATTTAGAAATTTTATTTGTCTATATTGGAGAAAGTCAGTGTCTGGCAAATTAAAAAAAAAACAATGGAAATGAGCAGATGCATGCTTTATATTTAGAATATAGCAGCAATAGGACTTTGATTAACTGGATGTGGAAATTGTTGGCAAGGGTAATATTAAGTGTGTTTGCCAGATTAGCTTGTGTGCTGGGTAGATAATGATATAATCACCTGTCAGGGAAAATTGAAAAAGGATGAGTTATAAGCCTGGGGAAGATCAGGAGTTCATCTTTGGATCTCTTCTCTTCAAGTTGACTATAAGATATTAGGTAAGACTGATAGAGAGCTGGATATATGTATACATCCTTGTAAGAGATGTCTGCGCTAGAAGTCATAGTTTTGGAGTTGTGAATGGATAGATGTTTATCAAAGCCATGAATGTGAATAAGGTCACACAGAGAAAGACTATGCAATAAGAGCATACACCCAAGGTTTCAGGAACCAACACACATAAGGACACATGAAGCTGGGCTGAAAAGATGAGAGGTGAATCAAGAGTACAGCTCATCATAGAAGATAATGTGAAAGAAATTTCAATAAAGATTCCAGTATAAGATATACAGAGAAAAGACCATTGAACTTATTGAAATAGAGGTCACTGAGCTTTATCAAAAAGCACACATTTGTTTACAATCTCAAGAGGAGCAGAGTTGTCCCTTCCATAAACTGAAGACAAAATTAAAATCTATCTATGGCCTCCTAAAAAAAAAAAAAATAAATAGATTCAAAGTATTCTGTTTTCTTAAAGGCAAGGAAAATGCTTTGGTTGTTTTCAAGGTCAACTGAAATTATACACACTTTATATCCACAAGTAGGCTACCTGTCCAAAGAAAAAGGATAGATTAATATAAATAAGGCAGCTTCTTTATTAGCTCATAGGGAAGACCATTCCTCTGCAAGCATTGAAACATCTGATAAATTAACTTCAGGGAGATGGCTGCTCTGCTAGGAAGCTAAATCTGGTATTCCCAATGTAGTTTTCAGCCATGGCCAACAGTGACTTCCTCTTTCTTTGGAAACTAAGCTTCCTGTTTGGACTTAGATGTATTATTCTTAACTCACTAAGAAATAGCGGGCAACAATGTGAATAAAATCTGGGAATTTTGGAGAAGTTGTTCCAGAAAACTACACTCAAAAACACGTAAATTTGACAGGCAGTGTTGGATAATCTCGGTAGACTTCCAGATCTGTACAATGGAATCTCTCCTTCCTGATTACTCAAGCATAGAGCCCCTTTTCTAGTGTTGAGAGACAACTGCTGCATAACTTGACTCCTCAGATTCTTGAGCAGCTCTGATTATCAGAAAACTCATCCTTTTAGGTTTTTCCTATTGAAGTCTATGCCCCGGTGTTTGTTTCCATTTCTTAGGGCTTCCACAAATTTGGAGATCGGACACAGCAAAAATGTCTCTCTTGCATTTCTCAAGGCTAGAAGTCCTAAAGCAAGAAGCCAGGAGAGCTGCTGTCATCAAAGTCTTCAGGGGAAATTTGTTTGGTTGTTTGTCCCAGCTTTTCATGGCTCCAGACATTTCTTGTTTTATGGTGACAGTGTTCCAATTTCTGCTTCCATGGTCACATAGGCTTTCTCTTCTAGAGGAATGCTTTCCATTGGATTTAGAACATGTGTAGACAATCCAAGATAATGTCATTTCATGACACTCAGATTGCATTCACAGGGGAAAATAAACTCATATTAATAGATTTTGGGGGTAAGAATATAGACGTGTATTTGGTGATCACAACGGAGTCCCACCTAAGCCTTCAAAGAACACATCTATTTCTCCTCTCCACTAGAACTGTTCTTCAATTATTTGGTTTTCTTGTTCCAACTAGAGCAGAAAAAAATAATTGAAATTTCTGAAGATCTGCTATATTCCAGCCATGAAACAAAAATAATATTGTATGTGATTTCTTTATTCTTCCATTTCTTTTATTAAGTTTCCTTTCTTTGAATTATTACAGAGGATGATTTCTTTTTTCTTCTTGCTGCAGGAAAAGGCAGGGGGAAGTTAATTGCTATGGTTTAGATTGAAAATGTTCTCTAAAGTCTCATGTATTCCTAGGTAGGACTTTTGAAGATAATTGGATTGTTGTAGCATTATACCTAATGCTCTGGTGAATTTGTAACTCAATGTGATATTAAGAAGTAGGGCATGGCCTGAAGAGGCAGGTCTTTGGGGGGTGAGATCTGTGAAGAAGTGTCTCCCTGCCTGGCTTCTCCTTTATCTCTCTGCTTCCTGGATACCAAGAGTTGGGTGCTATTTTCTCCACCATTTTCTTCTGCCATCCTGTTTCTGCCTTGGAGCCCTCAATCAGAGTATAAGTCTATATCCTTATCCCCAGAATCTATTAATGTTACTTATTTCTTTATTTTTACTTGCAAAATGCATCAATGTGGGTGAATTTTAAGGTTTAACATCATGAGATAACATCATCTTGGATTGTCTGGGCATGCTGTAAGTCAGCTACTTTATTTGCCTGTAGGGAAGTCCATTCCTCTGCAAGCACTGCAAACATCTGATAAATCTACTGCAGTGAGATGGCTGCTCTGGTATGCAGCTCATTGTGGTATGTTTGATCTATTTTTCAAGCATGGCTAACAGAGACTTCCCCTTTCTCTGGAAAACTAATCTTTCTGTTTGAACCTATCTGAGTTATTCTTACATCAATAAGAAACAAAGGGCAACAATGTGAGCAGAGACGATTGCCAATTGCTGTAAACACCCAGGAAATAAGGTCTAGAATATTTACACAAAATCCCCAAGGTCACATTTCTATGAGCCACTGCATAGGGTATTTTTACTAAGCTCCTAGACAGCTGGAAGGCCAATGAAGTTGACAATCTAACTTAACTGTCTGTTATAGCTTGTGTCTAGTTGTCCCCCCAAAACCTCATTCAGTCATAGGAGAGAGCTTCTAGAGTCTGAGACTAACTTATGATTCACTGGAATATGGGCCTTAATGCTGCTGGGACTATGGGTGTGAGTACTACCCCAAGACTGGGGCCATAGCCTGAATGCAATTTAAGGGAGTGAGATTTCCTCTCCACTGCCATTGTTGCAGCTACTCCTCCCTTTGCTCTCTTGCTCTTTGCTTTCACCATGAAAGGCTGTTCTCTGCCTTGTGCCACTCTGCCTGGGAGGCAGCCGAGTATGGACTAAAACCTCAAGTAACTGTGAGCTAAGTAAACCTTCCTTTCCCTCATTTGGGGTGTCAGGTATTTGTCCAAGCAACAAGAGAAGAGGAACTGAAACACTGTCACAAGATCAAATGTGTTAAATCTGGAAGCTCTTGACTCACCTTTTTTCTAGTAGGTAACCATGTTCTACTCAATATAAAAAAAAACTGTGTTTCACTTGTGCCCTGAAACACAAGCAAGGCCAAGAAATATCTCTGTTTATTCATTAGATATAAACTGGCACTGGGAAGAATAAAATATATCTAATTTTTGGCTTTGGGATAACTCTAAATCTAAGGAATCAGATATCTGACTGAGAGAAATACTCACCAACTAAAATCAGCTTATTAATCCTCATATCTTTTTAGTCTCAAAGTCAAGATGGAAAGTAAACTCTCTAAGTTACAATGGTTCTAAATGTGACTGTAGACTCACCTGTCCTACTGCCATCAAGCTTTTTTACCTACTGAGCATCCGTCAGCCTTCCCACCCATCACCCCACCTGGTTCTGCCCTGCTCCCTCTGCATGTGCTGGGCACATGGGAGTGTGACCACCTGCAGTACTTATCAGCCTATATTTCACCATTATTTGGCCCATCTGATCATTTTCATAAGCATCTCTACAAGAAGGATCTTGTCTTATTTTACATCATTAGAGCTAAGCAAAAATCCTTGTTCACAATTAATGCTTAAAAAATATTGGTTAAAATAAATTGACTGCATGCATATGCCAGGAGTTTGTACCTCCTGCTTCTACCATAGGAGCTAAGAGGTTCTCTTTTTATCCTGTTCTGTCCTGCTTCAGTTTCCTAGAGCTGATTCTTCTTTTATTCTATTTCATTGATCTTCAGTGAAATTATTTTTAAATACGTCAACTAGGAGTGAAATTACTTTCATTTGCTTCTTCTGATAGAAGAATGGTACTTTTACATGGCTATACTGACCCTAAAATGTAACCTTAACCTGCTCTCTCATTGCCTTAAAAATCAGCAAAGCAGACAATTTAATAACCAAAGAGCAGGAGTTAGTTATTATTGCAAAACTTTAAACACATATTTTGCTTATCATTCTCAGATGATCAATATTATTTCTTGGAGAAATTTTCAAAGAAATCTTAACTGAAACCATTAACAAATTTCTAACACATTAAAATTCTTGAATTTTTGATTTTTAGAAATAAAAATTTTGGTATCTCTTATGGAGTTGTTGGGAGTACTAGACATCATCAGTGACCCAACTAATGAATCTTCATAATCCCCAAACTGGGTGAGTATTATATTAAGAAACTTAGATTTGGCAAGACTTCTCTTGTGTTACTATCATATTATCTTATGGACTTTTATTTATTGTTTCTTTTCTCTTAAAGAGGTTTAAAAATACATATACTTAAAAAGTAGTGAGTTTGGAAAATTGTAAGCAAATAGTTTATATTCCTATGCTAAGCTTAATGTTAAATACAAGTTCATCAGTTGAATATCACATTTGATTTTTACAAAAGTTAAAAGTAGCTTCTCTTGGAGAGTGGAATATTAGATTAAGGCTTTGGTATCTCCCTTCTTTGTACTCTTTTGTACTTTCTAACTTTTTTAGAATCAGTATTATTAGTTTCACGCTCATAAAAGTAATCTTGGTAGTCAAGATAAGAATAAAATTACTCACTTAGATTGTTGAGAATCAGAAAAAAAAAATAGAGTCTATCAGTTCCTTCAAGAAAATAACACTCTTTCCAGTACTGGTTTTCCCCTGGATGGCTGAACAGTACTGAACAATATAATGTACTTTGACTTCAGTATAATTTCTTAATACAATATCCTAACAATAGCTAAAAATGCTTCCTGTATCATTGTCCCAAGAAGCAGAAGGTGCAAATGACTGTGCAATGGGTTAATATTATGCAACTTAAGAGTGGATATTAAGAGAATGCTTTTTATGTCTTTGTCCATTAAATCCTGAAAATCACTATGAAATAAGCCCAGAGGAGTGTAAAGCCCAGAGACTGGGACTGCTGTAACAACACTGAGGTGTAGAAACTGCTGAGAACTGGTTTGAATTTTTTGGAGTATCTAAGAATGATGAAATATGTGTTTAAAGTTTTGTGATAATGTTGTGTAAACCTCCAGAATTGCTGAGATATCTGGCACCGATAAGTTGATTTATCATTTTATACCCACTTTAAATGATAGGCATAATGTAGTTATAGAGAATGACAAGGATCTGGTAGAAGTGAAGTGAGTATCACTTTGACTTTCTAATGTGCAATAGTGCTCATTGATACAGTAATGAAATATTGTTAGTCAAAATAGTCACTTTTATCAATGATAGAAATCATTGTAAAACTATCATATGTGTTGTGATTGTGAGGTACGAACCCATGCAACCAACCAGATCAGGCATTCTGATTCAAGTAAATTTATTGGGGGCAGCAAGCAGGCTAGCTGCCTAGCAGACCAAGACAGCAGCGAATAAAGGGAAGACAGGAGACTTTATAGGATCTTTTAGGGAGGGTGATCGCAAGCTGGAACAGCCGAGGGAGAGCTAATCTTGGCAGGGCTACCTGGTCTGTGGGGGACATTTAATGTTAACAAAGGAGAGTTTCTGTGGTTGCTTGCCCAGGTCAAAGTTAAGTGGACCTGTTCTGCATTTTTGGATTTGGCTCTGTGTGGAGCCACAGGGGAGAGAGTTTGGGGGCAGGGTGCCTGGGAAACTTTGGGTCCTGACCTCTCAGTGTTTATCTGATGAATGTTGTGCATTTGAGACTGAGACTGCTCTTTTGATTACCATAAACGCTACTCATAGAAACATATGTGTAATAAAGAAATACAGTGTTACCTTCTATGCTCCGACAACTATACATTTATTCAGAAAAATATCTAACAAAACATCATCTGATGACATCAAGAACTCTAAGTCCATCTCTCTGTTAAAACAAGCCAAGCATGGGCCCCAAACGTATGAACTCATTTGAACTCTTTCTTTTCATCTTTTTTGTTTCCCTTTAACTGCTGTTGAAATGTTTTCTGTGTTACATTTAGCTTTTGAAGGTAGATGAGAATGAATGGAAATTTCTTCTACTGTTCACTTCACGAGTATGTCTTGTTTTTCGTCATTACACTTAACCACCCTAGCCAAAAATGCACTCTCACACTCACTTGTGTGATATCTGTCTTTCTTTTCAGTATGGGGAGATGGGAGGGTCTTTGCTGTAAACAATCAAAATAATTCTAGCCAAGAAAAATCCATGCACCAGAAAGGATATTCTTTAGAACTAAATATAATGTCAGAATGGAACATATTATCAATCAAACCAAATGCGTATCATCTCACTGCCAAGGACGCTGGCACTAACTCAAGAAACAATGCTGGGAACTTTGAACCTCCCACAGGGGAAAGTGGTCTAGGAAAGTTTTGGGTTCCTGTAAGCTTATGTGCTATATATATAAGATTAGGAAATCATTTCTAAACTGTCCCAGGACTCCAAACCAGGTTCTGTCACACTATATCAGCCTTTGGAACAACATTAGGAGATTCTACTGCCTGATGTTTTATCTATCCCATGATGATAATATATAAAGTTGTTCCCATCATTGTTTTTTGGCTTAGCTCCAGCGTCCTTGGAAGTGAAAAGATACACATTTGGCTTGTAATGTCATCTGCATATGATGATAGTATGATCCTCGTCGGGGTGCTATGTTTCTAGCCCTAAAATCTGCAAAAGAGATCTCTTCTAATATTGACTTTCTGGGATCCACTCTCTTCCATAAAGACTCAGGAGGCCTGATGCTGCATGGTGTGCATAGAAAGTCACTATGCCTGGGAGTGTTGTGTTGGTCAACTCCATAGAACAGCTCCCAAGACTGTAGATCTCAAGTTGTCACTGATTTTTGTGTATACAGCATGTTTTGGATATGGTTCCTGATGACATTTATGGTGTAGGATCTGGCCAGATGAAAAATCATGTTAACGTGATATGTCTAGACTTCTCTAAAGAACTAATTCTCTCTTTTGAAGAATTTTATAAATTACAGTTAGCTCTAAGTAAAGTAGAGCATTTCCTTCACCCCAAGTTCTTCCACCTATGTCTGAGCCACCCTTTATTTGGTCTTGACATCTCATAAACTCTCTTAGACAAGTAGGTAGGAGAAATATCATTGGAGTAAGTGGACCAGTGCTACAATGTATTCAATATTCTTCTGTCAGGCAGCTTTGTTTTCTGATGATTTACTTAGTTGCTGAAATTTTAGTGTCTCCTGTTGTCTATTAACTGAGAGTCAGCTAGTATCTTAAGCAGTATGTTAAGGTTGTCTCAGTTACTTTTCTGTCATTGCTGGGACAAAATACCTGCCATCAAAATTAAGGAAGGAAATAAGCTCACAGTTAGTGAAGGTTTCAGTTCATACTCAGTGGGCTCCAAGGTAGGGTGGCACATGGCAGAGGCCTGCAGTTCATGAAGCAGAAACCAGCAAAACAGCAAGAGAAAAAGGAAGGGGCAGTGGCAGCAGCAGTGGCAGAGAGCAAGCCTCTCTCCCTTCACGCTGCATCCAGGCTGTCTGTCCCTGGTGTAGCACTCACACCCATGTTCCCAGCAGCACTCATACCAGTAATCCCAGAATTAAATCATGAATTGATCACAAGCTCTAGAAGTCTGCCTCATGACTGCATGAAGCATTGGGGTGACAACTAGACACAAACTATAACAAGGGTATTTAATTAAAGCCATCCCCTGGCCTATTTTTAAATGAAAGGTACAAGATGCCTTTGATTTGTAAGAAAGGAAGCCAACTTGTGTAAAAGTTAAGAATATTCCTAAACACTGAGCTAAATGCTTATATCTGATCCAGAACTGTGTGGTATTTGAATTGCATGACCTGAGGAGCTAGGTGTCACTACGTCTTTGCAGTTGCACCGGAAAGTGAAAGTTTCCTCAGAGAAATACAGCTCTTTTTCCAAGTTTCAACTCTTTTTAGTTTGAAAAAGAGCACAAAATTGTGAACATTCATGGTGGGCCAGGTGGGGGTGTTGGATATATTTTTGACTAAATAGTTTCACTATTTGGACAAATGTGAGTCTGATTACAAATATCGGAGTATTTTTTTGAGTTTTCTGGAGCCTATATTTTTCCTTCATGGTGTATCACTTCTGTTTAACATAACTCTCCAGAATAACCAAAGATGCCAATTTTGTCAGTCATTTCAAGTCATCTGGAGGCTTTTTGCCCCCTTGGGGATCACAACTGGCCATGCTACAGAGGAAGATGACAACATCAGGCTGGGAAAGCCATTAGTCCATAAACAGGAGTTTGATCCTTTCTTTGCATGTTATTTTGGCCTCATCCTCAGCACAAGGAAAGACCAAGTGATCTGTGGGGACACACTCCAGAGACGCCCAGCAGGCTTTCTCTGCTCAGCCAAATGCAGTTCCCACTGTGGCTCTCACTTCCTCCTCAACCTCTGAGCAAGGGTGGCACTGACCTTGGGGCTGCAGAGAGGCCAGAAAGTCCACGGAGACCAGAGGCCTTTTTATGCTGTCTCAGTGGAAATTTTAGTGTCACAGAGTAGACAGGAATCAGCATTTTATGTTGTACATGTTGGAGAACACACCCCTCTCCACTTGGGCCTTTGGGCCTCCCAGAGAGACAGGAATTGATATATCACCAAGGACACGTGAATCCACAGAGATCACCTGGCTGGCCCATGATCACGGCAGCAAAGGCTGGAGGGGAACACTTTTTCTTTTTTCTTTTCTTTTCTTTCTTTCTTTCTTTTTTTTTTTTTTTTAAACTCTAAATCTTTTATGGTTGCTCCTATGCCTTGTGACTTCCGATTTTTACAGGTCTTTTTCCTAGTCTGTAGTTTGATGTTATTTTCCCTAAGATCAGAAAGGTTGTTCTGCTGCAGAGCTGTCTGACCTCCCTCTCATAATGTATTAACACAAAAATACTTCATTCACGAAGTATTTGTTGCCAGGTATGATGATGCATGGCTGTAATCCCAGTACTCTGGGAGGCTGAGGGAGAGGCTGAGTTACTCACTAGTAACTTAGTGAGTCCTATCTTAAAAAATAAAAAAATGTTTCAAAAACTGGAGATGCTATCCAGTAAAATGTCCTAGGCATACACAAATTAACCAGTAAAAATCTTCCTCACCCCCCCAAAGCTTACAATTTAGTGGAAAAATACAGATAATAAATTAAAAAAAAATAAAGTAATAGTATATTAAATGATGATGTTATCAATAGGGAGAAATAAACCACAACATGGACATAGGACATTTTTATCACAGAAAATAGGGACCATGTGCTACCTGTAGGAAACATATTGTAGAAGGGAAAACTAGGCCTGGTAGATAGCTCAGGAGTCTAAGTAACTATCTGGCAAGTATAAGGGCCTGGGTTTGATCTCTGGTACCACATGCCATGCTGACCCTGCCCTGAGCCCCCAGGCCAGCCACTGAAACTGGGTGTGGTGGTGCACACCTATAAATTCAGTGCTAGGGAGGCTGAAATAGGCGGATCACCCCACTAGTCGGAACTGCATGGTGAGACCCTGTACCACATACATAAGAGAGAGATAGATAAAGAGAGAGAGAGAGAGAGAGAGAGAGAGAGAGAGAGAGAGGGAGAGAGAGAGGGAGAGAGAGATAACAATCAAGTGTCAAGGACACAAGTGGGAAAATAAGAATGTTAGTGATCAAAGAATAGTAAAAATAGATTTCAAAGTATCAGGAGGATGAAGATGTGCTATGTCAATAGTAGATGACTTGCTTAGCATTTGACATGTCCTAAATTCAACCCTAAGAATCACTAAAAAATGAAGAAAGGAAACAAGAAAAGGAAGGAGGAGGAAGAAAGAAAGAAAGAAAGGAAGGAAGGAAGGAAGGAAGGAAGGAAGGAAGGAAGGGCAGGAGGAAGAAAGAGAAAAGGAAGCAGAGAAAGAAAGAAATAAAGAAAGACAGACAGACAGAAAGAAAGAAGGAAAGAAAGAAAGAAAGAAATAAAGAAAGAAAGAAAGCAGGCAAGCAAGCATCCCAAGTGTCTTTATGGCCCTCATGAAGACTGGGTACTACTGTATGTCAAGTAGGAAGCACTTGGACAGGAAAGGGAGAGGAAGCAAGAAACCCTCAGGGTGTGATGTTTATGTGCACCATTTCCTCAAGGTAAATGTAACTATTACATATAAAAAAATCTATCAACAAAAAGAATATATAATTTGTTTTGACACATCTCACAACACCCAGGTTTAGATAAAGTCAGGTAAAAAATGTAACAGCAGAAGATAAATTAGGAAGCTATTGCGAAAACCTAGGAGAAAGATAATGACGGGTAAGCAGGAGTTTGGATTGGAGCTAGGAGGTGGACTCTCTATTGACAGAGCAAAGAGGATCCTCTGACAAATAGGATGCAAGATGAGTCACAGTGGGGTCTGGAGAGTGGAGCAGGATGTGGAGGGCGTCTGGGAGTCTAAGGTGGACTTTGTGATGCTATCTGAAGAAACAACTATAGTACTATGCTGAGTCACTGAAAAGCTTGGGAACTCATTTCTCTCTCCCACATAAACAGGAATAAATAATTCCTTGCCCCACAGGGCTGAAATAAATATCATGTCTATGCAAACAACCAAAAAACAGCCAAAGATCAACATTGGAATATTTTGCAAATCAATTAAAAATTCAGAAAAGACAAAAGCAATATAGTTATGAAGAAATAATTTTGAAAGCTTTATTTGAAAAGATAAGATCTTTTTTTGTCTTGGTTAGTTAGTAAGAATCATAGAGTAATGGTAGTGAACCTATAGCACACATGTTGTGTTTTTCCATTAAGGTAAAAGATGTTAATGTAGAGTTTTGCTCTTTGTTCTTTTTAAACTAAAAACCCCAGTAGTCAAGTTTAATTGTCATGTTGGTGTTTTTAAATAAGTAGGTTTGGGGTTGTAGTTTGATTCTCCATCTCTACAACCTTTGCCATCACTGCCATAGAAGAAACTTAGTTCAAGGAAATGTTTTAATCAAAACTGATAATTTCTAGTAGTAGTATGGATTTAGTCCTCTTTGAACCTAGATTCATGAATTATTTAGCTAGTGACAGATGATTACTTATAAGGGAAATAAAACTCTCATATTGTTCCAGTTTCAATTTCAGTTAAATACAAAAAGGTTCTTTTGCTTTCCTAAGTAGGTTTACCATCAGCCTGGAATTTTTCTGAAATTTTACTAAGAAATGGATTGTATTATTTGAAGTGTCTCAAAAATTTACAATTTCCCCCGGTGTGTTTAAACATTCAAAGTCTCAGGTACCACTTTTTAATTACCAAGTGCAAAAGAACACTTGAAATTGAAAGTTCATGAAGTGCCTCTGAGGGGACTGAGGGAAGGGGTTTAGGGAAGAAGTCACGACTGGGGTGCTGAGTGCTGATCCAGCTTCTGCAGAGCTGTGTGCTCTGACTTACTTTCTTCATATCTCTACAACTTCCCAAGTCCCATCAAACATACCAGAACCAAGTCCAAGAGTCTCAATACTCTGAGAAGTGAATGATAAGCCATTTAATAAGCCACTTTAAGTTAAACTATTAGTGATGAATAAGAATTAGGCCCAGAGTTTTTCAAATGTCTCTGGACTTAAAGAGGAGCTCTGGAAAGGCAACAGCCAAAAAAAAGTGTAGACTGAGCTGTACATGTTTAGGTGCTGTGGATATAGTAGTCTAAAATGAAATTATTTTGAGAAAAGCTCACGAAATCTCATAACATAGTATCTTTTGTATATATTTTAATCCATCAGTGTTTAATATTGTATTCATGACCATAGCATCAATATATGATTTACTCTTTTCACTCTCATTCTCTTTCAAGTGTGCCCTCGAATTTTCTTTCTTCCTTTCCTTTCCTTTCCTTTCCTTTCCTTTCTTTTTTTAATCTCCTTTTCCCTTCCCTTCCCTTCCCTTCCCTTCCCTTCCCTTCCCTTCCCTGTTTTTTCCTTTATTATGTGTCTGGTACAGGGTCTCACCATGTAGCTAGGGCTCATAGTGATCCTCCTGCTTCAGCCTGCCCAGAACTGGGATTACAGGTGTGCACCACCATGCCTGGTCTTGAAGGCTGGCTTCGTGGGCCCTGGGTGGAACTGACACAACATGTGGTACTGGGGATCAAACCTAGGTCCTTGCTCTTACCTAGGCAGGCACTTAGACCACTAAGCTATTTCTGTGGCTTCTTGAATTTTCTAGAAGCTGTATGATTTATGATGTTGGTTATACTCTAGCAGCTAATGGAATGTTGGTTATACTCTAACAGCTAATGGAATGCAGTCTATTTATTTTTTAATTTTATCAGTTTGTAGTCCAAATGTGGTATCTATTGACAGATATAATTCTTATTACAAAAATGCTCACCTGCTTAGGCAGATGCAGGAGTTGGGAGTTCAATCCCTGGACTGCAGTGCCAGCCCTGCTCCTGGGGCACACTGAGACAGCAAATGAGACTGGGCATGGTGGCAGCACCTATAATGCCAGTGCTTGGGAGGCTAAAAACAGAAGGATCACTATAAGTCTGATCTATGTAGTGAGATCTTGTGGAACCTGTACTAAATATATTTTTAAAATGCTCCCTGAGCATCTTTGGTATCTTTACACGCATAATAGGGTGCTGAGAACACAATATTTAAAAATTGCTATATTTATTTATCTTATCTGACCTAGCACCACTTCAGCTGAAATGCCAGGGATATAGCAAAATATACAGTGACAATTTCTAGTATATGCAAAGCTGTGTGAATCAAGGCATTTGCATATGTTGGTATCTAAAAGAACCAAAAATATCTAACAGATGAAAGTACTCAATGACTGATGGTATCATATCAAAAGGACATAGACACTGAATATAAGGAGCTCACACTGCCCAGATAGGGACTTTTGGGGACCTTGTCATTCATCAAAAATATCAACTGCATCACTCAGAGAGCAGAAATTGAAATGAGGTTTCATATGCAGAGAGAAAAATACAAGAATTATACTTCATTTCTTAGAGACATTTTCTAAGAGAATACCATAAGTCAAGTATTTAGAATTGAAACTTTTAATTGTTTAGTACTTTAATATAAACATAAGAAATGGCACAGAATTAAATAACAGATAAAAATCTTAAATACTCAACTGAACAGTGAAAATGAACATACACTTTAATTCCTAAGTCACTGAATAAAGATAGAAGAGACAAAAGATAATGAAAAAAATCCACTAATTTGGTCTTATGGTTATTTATGAAATCAACATTATTTTATTAGTTAAAAGTATTTTGAAAACAAAGAGATTGTATGTTCATACTTGTCTCTTCCTCTTGTGAAAAGTGGACTCATGTGAAGCAAACAAACAAAAGCCAGGAGAGACAAAACATGAATTGGCTGACAGCTACACAGGCAATCTCTTAAACATTTTCATGATATATTTTCCTTGTATTAGGCTAATTTTAAGGTGACCTAAAATAGAGGTGGGATCATATTCTGAAACAAAGCAATAGGGAAGCATGCTTCTTTTAAATTGTGAGATATTGTCTAGCCATAACATTTCTCCTTTTATAAAAATAAGTTAAATAGATAAGATAGTCGATGTTATTTCATGATACATTCTGTCTTTGATATAATAAACCTTACAGCACATGAAAAGTGGCAGGTAAATGAAACATGTAGCATGGGCAATAATTGGCAAAACAGGGACCAGAGAGATAGCTCTGTGGCACAAGTGCCTGCCTGGAAACTGCAAGGTTGTGAGTTCAAACCCTAGTCCCACCAAAAAACAAACAAACAAAATAAAATAAAAACACTGAACAAGTGGCAGAACAGTGATCAGGGATAGGACTCAATAACAAACCCCAGGCAAACAGACTCATTGACCTAAGAATAACGAAGAGACATATAGGAGACAGAAAATCAACAGAAGGCCAAAGGAATGTCTCACAAAGGTTCTTTGGACCTTACTCGATTCTTCTCTCTTCTCACATCTTCCTCAGCTTATTCTCTTGTTTTCCTGTAATTACATCAATTCTGAGAGCTGCATGGTAAGTTATTTGGTCCAACTCCTTTCTAATCTGGGTAAGGACATGGAAGTCGATTGAGGTAAAGTCACTCATACAGGGTTCCCATCTGTAGGAGCCTTGGTCAGTCTGGGAGCTGAGCGCACCAAATTCTAAGTCCAGTGCCCTTTCAGGATCAGTGCCACACTGCTTTACAAAATCAAGTCCTACAACAGACCTGACAGACCAATGTCTTCATACTGGAATTCAAACACTGTATAGTTTAAATGGCAGTGAAAAGTCAGATCTCTTGAAACACTTGCTTCTTCCTTGTTTGCAGAATGATCTGTTTTCTTCCTGCTTTCCTCCTCCATCAAATTCAAGTAGGCCAGGGAAAGTCTTTCACGTTTCTGTTAAGTCCTCTAGGGCTCTGGGTAAAAGAAAGACCAATATGTTAGCTTTTCTGTATTTTTTTCTTCTTTTTACTTCTCTTGAGATTAGCTTATTCCTTTTATTTTCTTGGAATTATATCATTTCTTATGGCTGCATAACAAATTTTCTGATTCAGCTCTTTTATACTTTGGATGAGGAAGTTGAATACTTATAATTTTTATTTTAAACCAGAGGATTAAGAAAAGTATAAATCTCATGGAATATATTTCATTGGTAAAGGTAAGGATGTAGACATTTCTAATCTAAAACGATGTGAGTGGACTATTGCTTTTCTAATGTAGAAACTGGGAAGATACAAGCCTTCCTTAAAGCCGCATAGAGAATGAAGTAAAAGACCTAGAGTTTTATCTTGATATTATCTGTCACTTTCTGTGTAATCTGTGCCAGGAGCTGCAAAAATCTTTACATTTTAGAAAGAAAACATTTTTAGCATCAGCTATGGTTTCCTCTTCAAATTATTATCTTTTAGTATAGGTTATCTCCTTATAGATACTTTTCTTTTTGTCTTTATGAGACAGGGTCTTATTATGCAGTTCAGGCTGGCCTTGAGCTCTTTTTTGTAGCCCAAGATGGTCTTGAACTTGCACCAATCCTCCTGCCTCAGCCTCCCAAGTACTGGAATTGCAGGCATGCGCCACTATGCCCGGCTCCATTCTTACGTTTAATGATGTATCCTTTGTAACTTCACTTCTGCTTTCTACACCTCCAGTCTATAATCTCCATCTGAATGGCAATGTCCTATATTAGTCAATGCATTATAATTCATAATAATTATAATTTAGAAAGATTATCAAAAATAAATGAATAAACAACTTCTGTGTTGGCTTGGTTTGATTGTCCTTATGGATTGGTGTGAGAATTGTTTAATAACTTTTTTCTAGGTTACCTTGTCATTTGGTCACATGAAAATAAGTTTAAGTATTTAAGAACATTGTTTCTGTCTTTCATATTTTATCACTTTCCTACTTTCCAAATTTTCTTCCCTGAAATCTAACAACTTTAGCTCTCATTAGAAATGCTATTTATTACCAGTTAGCCATCAAGCAATTCAGTTTCTCTCTGACCTAACTTCTTACTGACTAAAATTCAGATTAATTATCCAAATGATGGTTCAATTTTTTAAAGAGGACTAGGATAAGTTATTTTCCCCCTTATTTTTTAGTCTCTTATTCCTGTGTTTAATAGCTTGATTTTAGTTTCAAGACTGCACATATCTCTATGATCCTCTCCCTCCAGAAGGGAGTATTTACGCCTACAGAGCCTGACTTTTTGTGGTGGGCAGTGGAGTGAGGAATATCTGCTCCTTTTTGGAACAGGATCATTGATGAATCACCACTGTTACGAGGGGAAAAAAAGCATGGGGTGTGTTTAAAGTATGTAGGAATTTCACAATGAGAGAAGAGTATAGCTAAGTCATGGCAAGGATGGGAGAAGCTAGAGGAGAACACAGGAGTCAGTGCTGCGGGGCCTCCTAGCACAGCTCTGGGGCCATGGCCACTGGCAGCCAAATGCTCTTCCTGACATCTGGAAGTTTTGGCTTCCTGGAAACCCATTCACACACATTTCCACAGTGGTAATTTTCTTCTTTCTACCCTCTAACTTGTGCTAACTTCAGTAAATAACTGTTTTACTCATCTTAACACCAAACCACTCCAAAACCCAAAGCTCTAATCAAAATAGTTCACTTTCTTCACAAAGAAACCAATAACATTACAACTGTAGGTCTTACAAGTTTATTTCAGTACACTCAGGTTTTGGGTGTATGTATTTTCTGATTCTGACTCCCATGTCAGCTTATTTGCACTCTAAATTTCTCACAAAACTATCACCTCTCCAAATGTTCATGTCCAGATGTCCAAATACATTTAGGTTATTTCTGAGCTCTTTTACCGCAGTATCTGCCAGCTATAATTCCATCACACACCACTTACCTCTTTAAACTTGCCCCTCCTTTATTATTTGCACTATTCGTGAAAACATACATTGATAAGTCCAAAGGGGACCCTTAGATTTATTAATAATAAAACTAAGATTTATGGAAACCCAGTATGTTGGACTGATA